>VWPU01008962.1:0-41150 GCA_013398955.1 Callaeas wilsoni
CCCGCGGCGTGTGGGCCCGCGGGTCCCGCTGCCGCCATGGCCGCGCTGCCCGGGCCGCGCAAGCGGAGCGGTCCGGCGCTCTGCGGGGAGAGCGGGGCTGCGGCCGCCCCGCCGGCGCTCCGGAACGGCCTTCCCCCGCACAAGCGCCCCAAAAGCGCCGCGACCGGGATCGTGGACCCCTTCGGGGACAGTGATGAGTTCACGGCGGACGACCTGGAGCAGATCGACATCCTGGCCTCGCAGGCGCTGTCGCAGGATCCGCCCGCGGGACACGCGTGGGGAGCCCCGGGGCTGCCCCGGGGCGGGCGGCAAGGTCGGTGTGTCCCGGCGGCTGCCCGGCACTGCCCCGCTGCTGCGAAAGGGTTTGGTGTCCCTTTAGGAATCACAGAATGGTTTGGGTTGCAAGGGACCTTAAAGCTTATCCAGTGCCACCCCCTGCCCTGGGCCGGGACACCTTCCACTGTCCTAGGATGCTCCAAGCCCCATCCAGCTTGGCCTTGGACACTTTCAGGGATGGGGCAGCCACAGCTTCTCTGGGCAACCTGTGCCAGGGCCTCACCTCCCTCACAGGGAATGATTTCTTCCTAATATCGACCCTAAATCTTCTGTCAGTGTGAAGCCCCTCCCTCTCGTCCTGTCACTACCGGCTCTGGTAAATAGACTTGCTCCATCTCTCTTGTGAGTTCCCTTAAGGGAATTGCTCCTGCCTGTTCCCCTGGCCACCAGCACCCCACGGTGGTACCCCCGGTGTCAGAGGGATGGTTGGGATCCAGAGGAATAACGAGAATAACAATCCCAGCAGGCACATAGCACTGATCTCACAGCACCAGGAGCCCGAGCCTGGTGGGTGTGAGGGGTAATGCCAGCCTGGGATGTGGGTGCTGCGTGTTGAACCTGCCAGATAAAAAAGCCGAGTTTCCTAAACTTTTAACATGCTTTAGGTATCATATTCTGGCCGTATGTTGGCTTTCAGAATTATTCCCTCTTAATTTCCACTAATAAATGCATAGAATGCCTTGTATTAACAGCTGACTTTCAGGTTTACTTTGAAAGAAACAAAAGCAGGGGTTTCTTCATAATGAAGTTTAGAGAGCTTGAATAATCTGTTTTAGCAATCCTGACATCTGTCATCTCGCCAGGTGAACAAGTTTTCAGTGAACCTTTGTTTGTGCATTAACTAAAGTTATCTCGGAAGAAATGCTTTTGCTGTGGGTCATCTTGCTGGTTTAAGATATGAGATGATCTTTAAGGTCCCTTTCAACCCAAATCATTCTATGGTTAGAAATTTGAAAGGGGCAGGGGTTCTTCTGTTGTAAGAACTGATGCACAAGCACTAGCAAAGTTCCTGTGGTGGTTAGATGAGGCAGTTTACCTGTTTGTAATGACAATAAAATACCAAGATATTCAGATGTATGCGATGACAAGTAACAAAACCTTGGTGTCGAGTCACCAGTGATGTACATACATCACCTGTGCTTCAGATTCTGGCTTTTCCCTGCAGCAGGAAGCAGAGCAGAAGATGGGCTGATGAGAGATGCATTCCAGTTTGAAGTGCTGCAGACACAGCATGAAGAAGTCAAACAGAAGGTTGGCAATATCCTCCTCTCTCCTCTAAATATCACACTTTTGATAGGAATAACTGAAAGGTGGGAATAAGTCCAGACCTAAGGATCATTTAATTGTAATCAACTCAATAATCTTTGTGTTAAAATCATTATCCTAGAAACAGCTCTAGTAATATTAAAGAGTGAGAGCAATATTTTATTTCTTGGTCATTTCAGATTAGCAAATGCTAATTTTTCAGTTTTATTTGTTCCCTGTCAAATAGTTTCCCTGCCCTATCAGCTGGAGCTGTTTTGTTCAACTTAAAAATTTGAGAAAGTGAGGTGACTTTTAAGTGATTTTGTGTTACTTTAACTGCTGGTGGTGCTTTATGGAAAGATACTGTTTCCCTTTCATTCCCTGAATCTTTCCCAGCTCTATTATATCCACCTTTATCAGGGAATCTCCTACCTGTAGACCATGTTAAATCAGCATTTTACAGTTGTGGAGAGGTGTCTTTCTGCTCTTTTCTTCTTGCTTTTCTGAGTAGCTTCTTTATTATCCCTCCAAAGTCTTGTCTCTGAGGGGTGGTGGCTGCTCAGGAAGTATTAGAGACTCAGTATGTCATGAAGATGCTGTCTGGGGGTGGTACCTTGTCTTAGGACAGAATACTTGTTGGCTGCCCTGATAGATGTAATAGTATAATTAAATTATCACTGTTATCATCCAAGCAATGAATAAATTATTGATGTGTGTGACTAGAACACTTTAAAAAAACAAAAAAAACCCCGGACATAATTGCAGAGAAGGGGAAAGAGAAGGATGGTCTTGTCATTTTTAATTATGTTAAAGAAAACAGTGGCTGAGCCTGATTTAATCAGAGAAGGATTAGAGGCAACATGTGTAGAATTTCTGAATTGGGTTACCAGGAGCATTTTTCTCCCTAGAAATTACAAATACACCTAATTTTCAACCACATACTGATGCAAATACATACTTCTGGCTATATCCATCCTTTGATGGAATTCCTCTGTTTGCAGCTGAAAGAAATGCAGGATGAAATTCTCACTAAAAATGGAGAAATTAAAATTCTGCGTGACTCAATGCAGCAGATGGAGTATGCTATGGAGGAACAGAAAAGATCGTACCTGCTACTGGAACAGCAAAAATCTCAGATTTTAAGTGAAAGAGAAAAAGAGTTCTCCAAAAAGGTTTGTAAATATGTCAGTTACCTGCAGATCATGTGCAGAAGCTGATTTATAACTTAATCCCATCACAGACCATTTAGTCAAAGGAAGAACATTTGTGTGAAATTTCCACACAACGAATGCTTTTATTTTCTTACCTAGAAAAAGCACTTGTAAGAACATGCTGAGGGTTTTCCCCTGCCAAAATAAAGGAGTGAAATTCAGCTGGTAGAGGTTTTCATTGACTTGTTGCTTTTTCAAAAGCCATCCCGAGAACACTGCAATCGGAATGTATTTTAGAGTGGGAAGAAGCAGCAGAGCATGCTTTGTGGCTCTGATCAGATTGCTGTTCCTGCTGCAATCATCTTTGTGCAAGCCCTGAAGAGGACAGTGGCTGCTTTTTTCCAGGTGGCTCTGCAGTTGCAGCCTCACTGTGGCCATGCTCTGTCTCAGCCACTCAAAAAGGCTTCTTGCCTGAACTCCTGGCACTTGGTTCTCGGGCAGTGTTAATTGGACTAACGTTCATTAAAATGGAGATCTTGTGCAGAGTTCACAGCAAGCAGATGGTGATCTGCAGCTCTTCTGGTAACTCAGTTGCTCTGCAGTTGCCTCTGAATGGTAAAAGTGTCCCCAACTCCTCTTTCAGTTACAGTCCTTGCACTCCGAGCTGCAGTTCAAGGACGCAGAAATGAATGAATTAAGAACACGACTTCAGAACTGTGAAAGAAATAAACACCTTTCTCAGGCAGTTCCAGCAACAAGGTAGGGGGGTTGGAAAAGGAATTTGTGTTGGTTTTTTTGCAATACATGTGTTTAAACTATTGAAGAGATTTCTTTCTTCATGTAACTCTTAGCTCTGTTGTCTTTAAAAAAATAGAACCAAAAAAGACTGGTGACATCTATGGGATTTGTTCAAAAAGAGCCTTCCTTGTATCTGTGACAGAAATTCAAAGAGTTTATAGTGAAGTACCTTTAAAACATCAGTGCAAAGAAAACAGATTGTTGTTTAATAAAATAATTACAAAAGAAATACTGATTCATCTTTTTATTATCTTAGCCCTAAAAAGAATCTTGTGGTCCAAGTGAAATCAGAAGGATGTTCTCCACAGCCTGGAAGAAGATCTTTTCCTACAAAGGAATCCTTCAATGCTGAAATGTCCACTAGGCCATCATGTTCTTCAGGAAATTTGATGGCCCCAACTACTTCAATCAAAGAAGGTAAACCCATGTACAGCTTGCGACATTTTTAGCTGCATGTGAACATTCTGCATGAGAGAAGGATTTTGTGAATGAACAGTTGCAGTCAGTTCACAGTTATTTGTTTTATTTTGGTTTTGCTTAAATTTTTTTCCACTTTATACCAACTGGAGTTAAATAGCCGTGACTGAAATTTGCATCAAGACATTTTGATTCATAGCTCAGTACCAGGTGCCACGGTGTCAACGATGAAGTGGCCAGTGGCTGCAATAAAAAGCTTTATTGTGTGATGAACTAAAACATCTGAATTGTTCATCTGTCTTTTCTCATTGAATAAAGAATAGGAAATAATTTGCCTATTTCTTGGTCTGCTAGTCAGCTAATGCATTTTTTTGTATTCTTGTTCTGGCTTTAAAGCTGACGTTTTTGGGGACTGGATTTTAAAGGGTACATATTTAGCCATATTGAAAGAAGCAACTGAAACAATTTACTCATTTCCTCTTTTATGTGTAGGGCAGTATTTCTCACAAAATTGTATCTTGAAATTCATTGAGTAAAGCTTAGGAAATTAGTATCTGCATATATTTGAAGATTGCTATAATATGAAACAAAATTAGTGGGGTTTTTTCTAGCAATGGGAAATAATAAATGGAAGAAATGTGGATATCATCACCTAATCCTGCCTTGAAGAATCATGAAAAATCTGAGATGTTGCTGTCAGTTACACTGTGCATTCTGAAAATATGGGCAGTAGGAACTCCAGCAAAAACAAAAATGCAGTAGCCTTAAAGCATTAGTATTGCTATTGTTTGTTATGGTAACAACACTCAATATGCCTATTTGTTTGAAAAAATACATTTGTTTACTTTTTTTCTGAACCCTGCAAGGCTTTTGGCCTTGGCTTACTTGGTAATTGTGACATGTAGAGATGATTAAAAGATTATCTAACACAGTGTCTGAGTGTGTGTAAAGGATGGCTGCAGATCTGTGTTCTCCCAATCCCTGTTTGTTTCAGACAGGAAGATAACCCATCCCGAAGTTTCATCCCTGAAGCAGCACAAAGCAACAGGAAAAAACGGTTCCTACAACTCT
The DNA here is from genome assembly GCA_013398955.1 of Callaeas wilsoni. Taxonomy (NCBI): domain Eukaryota; kingdom Metazoa; phylum Chordata; class Aves; order Passeriformes; family Callaeidae; genus Callaeas; species Callaeas wilsoni. The sequence goes on from VWPU01008962.1 coordinate 5,019, forward strand.
GTCCCCAAACGAAATACACAAGGTAACTTAATTCTGTTAATGCAGAAATAAAACCAGGGAAAATTTACCTTTCTTTAAAAAAAAAACCACTATAAAGCATTTTCAACAGTCAGCTCCAAGAATTCTTCAGGGTACTGTCTTAGTTACAGTTGGCAGTGGAATTGCATCACATAATTTCAGTGTCTGGAGTGGAAAATGGAGGACAAGTCACTGAGACAGCTGGGATATGTGATAACTTGGCTCAAGCTATTTTGCTAATATGGGATCATAATTAAAATACCTCTAAATATAACTTGGTTTATACTTATATATCTTAAATTCATTTTTCTGAAAATCGTCCCCTTGTTAAGAAAGATTCATAATGAAAAAACCATTTTGAGCTTTAGAGCGCTCCAAATAAGGCTGATCTTTTGACATACTAATTTTTTGTTGTTGCTGATGGCAAAGCTACTCCAGAGAAAATTCTATATCCTTCCAGGTTCTATCTTGCTGAATGCACTGATGAAGCAGCCCATTGTCCCCGGGTCATTTTTAGGACTCTGTCACCTTCTCAGTAGCAACTCCGAGCCTCTACCTGGAGCTGCGCTGCCGCCCAACTCTTTGGATACGTAAGTTTTATTTTCTTTGTTAAACTGTATCTGCCGTGTTCAGCACAGTGGCATTCTCTGTACTAAAGAAACACTTGGTCATGCAGGACAGCTCATTTCCCGTGTTAAATCCTGCTGTGCTTAGGCCATTTAATGCAAAATTTGGAACATCATTCTGCATCTTTGATTATCACAGATACTAAAGACTGGAAAATAAATTAATTCTCTCTTAGGGGAAGGCACAGAACTAAACCTGGGAGTAGCGGTTAGCAGCTGACAGAAACATGATCATGAGTTAGGGGGAAGAAAATGTTGAAGATGTGGTTAAAATTGGGTTTTATATCTTCAGAATAGAAACTGTGTTCAATTTGTAATGTACAATTTGTGTGCAATTTTCCAAGGTATATTTATATTTCCTGGTAAAGCATTTAAAGTATGAATATTGGAAATGAATTATAATAGTTTTTCACTTTACATAATTAGACTGTAGCTCCTGAAATACCTTTGCTTTTCAGATAGGTTATTTTATTACTAGTGAAACCTAGAACGCTTTGAAATGGCTCTTCCATGCAGGTATCAAGGAGCAGGATGATGTTTTTCCCCCTTTTCTCCTATTTTGGAAACAGACACCTCTTATTACGCTGCTCTTTCTATTATTCAATTCATAATATGAATTACTCAGATTTCAGCTCTGTTCTCTGCCTTTTCTTGTGAAGCATTTCCCTTTTATTTGGACAGGAAGCCCACACAACTCCCCAGCAGCAGGACAACTCCAGAAGGAATTGCTCCTCTTGTATCCCTGCAAGAAGCTCAAAAACTGGCAATAACAGGACTGAACCTGATTGCTCTGGATGAAGGGTTGTCTGAGGGAAGCCCAGCAGAAGGGCAGGCAGGGCTCCTGCCCCTCACACAGAGCAGGATCCGAGGTGCTGTGCATCTCCTGCCCTTGGTGGAGCACCACGTTGGTGCCTTCTGCCGAGCAGAGCAGCTCGGGAACACCGCAGGGAACGGAGCTGGAGGGACCCATCCAGCTGCTGCTTCCAGAGCCAGCACAAACACGGTATCAAGCAAGGAGGACTTCAGGCTGTCTCTTGAAGAAACTACTCTTGTATCACTGGGGATTCTTTATTATCTGGTGTTCTACAGCTGGGATGTTGTCCACACATTGCTGTCTGCTGAAGTGGAAAGAAGTTCTGCTGCTGGAGATGAAGAGGTTTCCAGGATGGACAAAAATGTGTCGTGTGACAATAAAGAAGAGAGCAGGACACAAGGAGGGCTGCCTGCAGCTCCACAGGATCCTCCAAAGAATGATCGAGCTCAACATTCTTTGTTTAAAAAGCTGCTTCAGATTTTAGCTTTTTCTGCTGCAAGGGGCTCCCAGACTGACAATATCCTGAGCCAAAGCCTAAAGGTTTTGGTGAAATTAGCTGAAAATTCAACTATGGACTTGTTAATAAAGTAAGTCAGTAATAGCTTTAAAATTATTTCAGAGTCTGCTGTTTAGCATTTTCATTCTCTGTTGAAACTCATCTGAGCAGATTTCAGTAGAACTTGTGGCATGTATGAGAGAAATCACATCTCAGATCACCTCTGAGAAGCAGCTGAGGATCCTTCTACTGCCTTTGCTGTTAATGAGTGTGATAATCATCCCTGCTCAGTAACAAGGCTTGCTGCTGATGTTCATATGAAGCAGATGCTGTTGCTTCATTGAAAGTGAAGAAGCTTCTTAAGGCCACGTGCAGTTGATCAGAATATTTATAACATTCATTTTGGGGTGTTTTGGGGCAGTACATAAGGAAGAAAAGCACAGGATCTCATTCTGGCAGGTAAAACTGCCAGTGTGAACTGCAGAGTGACTGCCAAAAGTAACAATGTTTTCCAGCACACTTTGTATTTGTGACAGATAATTTGAGATCGGGTATGTTCCGAATAGCTAAAAAGGCACAAAGTATGATGCTGTCTATAAAAGATAGTGTATTTTCAACTTGTAACAGCACTTCCCATTTCTAACTTAAGTTTTGTTTTGAAGTTTCCAGCACTTACTGAGTAGCCAGATACTGCAGCGCTGTCTGTGTCCTGAGGCCCCTCTGCCTGCTGTGCTTCTGACTGCGAGACTCCTGTGTGCTCTTGCTCAGCACCACGTGTTGGTTGCTCAACTCTGCTCTCACTCAGGTAAAAGACTGCAGGACACACAGAACTGTTACCAGGAGTAAAAGGAATGCAAACAGGCCTTGCTGCAAGGTGCTGAAACCCCAAAAGGCAAAAAGCCTGCTATGTTACCTGAAAACTTGTTTTCTGGTTATGATTTGGAGAGTATTTGTCTTGTGGTATCTGTCTACAGGCAGTGCTCTTGATAGCCATTTTAAAATCACTTTCTAGATTGTGTATTTAAGGTTGGTGAGGGAAAAAAGGGCTTTTGAGGAGTTTTGAAGTTAAATTTATCTGCACTCATGGCACTGTTTAGAGATTGAGAGATTTGCGTGACAAATGGTCTCTGTTCAGTTCCTTATGAATGAACCAGGACAGGATTACCACAAAGGCAAATATGGAGTTTAGGGATTCCAATTTCCTCAGCACTGCTGAAGATGTGGGAAGTAAAACAAGAAGCTGAGCCTGTACTACAAGTCCTAGGATAGCACTCAAAATGTTTTCTTGCCTGATAGAATTAATTTTTGTCATGAACAAGAGGCTGGTTGGGAAAAGAACAAAGTTCTCTCTGTTTCAGACACCTGCCTTCTCCTTGCACTCTACATGTACATAACATCAAGACCAGATAAATCAGCATCTGAAATGCTTTGGCTTCAGCTGGAGCAAGAGGTAACCACGGCTGAGTGTCCATGTGCTCTTTCCTTCTCCTTCCAGCTGGGGGAGTGAGAGGAGCAGGACAATGCACAAATTGTCTGAAAACAAGTTCTTTCTCTAGCTGAAATACAAAACTGCAAGTATGGGCTTGCAGTAAGGGATTACATTGCTTTTTGAAAGGACCTGCTTGACACTGAATGAGTAACTATCCTTAAAGAGAGCATTGGTCATAAGAGTCTTCTAAGTCACTGAGAAAACCAAGGAAGATCCTAGGCTGGCTGCAGATGTTCAGCACTAAGCTTTGTTTTGCTTTTAGATCAATAGAAGAGTAAAAAGAAGCAAGATGTATGTTTCATTTTAACTGTATTTATTACATCTAAAAGGCATTCTGTAGTGATTTAGGATTTATATTCCTTGGATTCAGTGGAAATGCTAACTTGCTGTCTAACAGTCATGGTTATATATAAAAAGAATAGCTTTTAAACCTGATTTGTGTTGTTTATACAGACAGAAGTGACTTGTTTGAGGTTCTATTTGCTCTACTTCCCACCTCCCTCATTTTAAAGAATTCTGAACCATTTCCATTATGCCCCCACCTGCACTGTTCTATTAAGGGTAAACACATTATTTGTATGCAGTGAATTAAAGGCCGCTGACCTCGTCAGCCTCGCTCATCAGAAAGCTGAGAAGGTTTCTGTGCAAGGCAAATTCTGTGTCTGTGAAGTTTTACAGGGAAAAAAAAAACTTGTACAATTTGGAAGGTAAAAGAGATCATCAGTTAAGAAAACAAACCTGAAGAATTTTTGACAGTAGCACTGAATTATCATTTCTACCTCTCTTTATCTGCAAGCCAGCCCTCACTCTAACACAAGCTGTGTTTGTAACAGACAGTCAGGCTCCTGACACGCTGCATGTGGTGCTCCAGACCAGCAGTTTTGTTTCCTGGCACAGACTGTCAGTGCAACCTCGAGGTACGTTCACCACAGTGCCCCAGTTTAACCTGCTGAGAACTTCAAAGTACTCAATGCTGAAATTGCTTTTTGCCCCCTTTATTTTTTTTTTTTTTTTTGGCTGTAGTGAAACAGAAGCGTCCTGTACTTTAGAGGATGCTACCTTCTAGGAAGCTTGCTTTGGCTTGCTAGAAAATACTCTGAAATTTGAAAGTTTGAAGAGATTAAGCAGTAAAGTTCATATTGAAGTAAGTTTTCTGCTCCTGTATTTTTGCTTTGGGTATTGAGGCACTGTTTTTCCTCTTGCAGGTGGTTAAGGCACTAATTGTAATGTTGCACAGACAGTGGATGAAGATCAGAAGATCTGAGACCAGCTTGTGTGCACATAAGGAACAAGTTATTCAGTTTTTACGGGATGCTGTTTTACTCTTACACAGCCTGTCTCAGAAGGATAAACTGTTCCATGAGCACTGTTTGGAAGGTCTCCATCAATATGACCAAGCCATGCCAGGCATAAGAGCCGTTCTCAAAAAGACTCAAAAACTGAGTGCCTCTGAAGGTAAAAATCAGTCAAATGGCTTTTTTCAATGTTACAGAAATAAAAATTTCACTTCTATCTTTTAACAAGTACCACAGCTGGTTGTTGCTCAGATCTCTGGAGGCAGTTCAGATTGGCTATTAGGAAAAACTCTTCCCTGTGAGGGTGGGGAGGCCCTGGCACAGGTTGCCCAGAGAAGCTGTGGCTGCCCCATCCCTGGAGGTGTCCAAGGCCAGATTGGACGGGATATCCACCTGGGATAGTGGAAGGTGTCCCTAAAAAAGCCATTAAAGAGGGAGAAAAGCTTGGGTGACAAAACACAAATCTAAAGACCTCTTTGCATGGAACCTTCAGAAATTGTTTTTGCTGTAGTCTTCTACTAGTATGTTTTAAAAGTGCAGATACCAGCTATAATTATACTGTATCAAGTAGGAAAAAAAAAATCCTTCTCTGAAACTTTCTTTTTTTTTTGGCAGAGCTGATTTTGGATGAATTGTATCCCCCTGAGCCAGAAGACCAAGGAACAGACTCCAGCTAGCCAACATCAAAGAGCAAAGATCTCTGTCCTTCCTCATCTGAATCGTCATTGCCAATGTAAATGTGAACTTTAAATCATCCTTTCAAGTGATAATGTTGGGTTGCACTCAAACACAGCACAACCAAGACACATTTCTTTGTTGTAATTATTTCAGTGCCATCTAAATGTAGCTGAAAGCAAAGGAATTTTGATGAGTGATACTGCTGTGCAAACCCATTCAATGGCTTATGACTGGTTCTGGTTATGATTTCATCCTGTATGAAACTGCTGTGAATGGAATGGAAATTTCTCTCTATTCTCCATTTTACTGTGACTACAGCTGAATTTATGATGCTGAATGTGCCGAGGTGTTTGGCATCACTGCATTCATATGAAAGCCTTTTGAACACACTTGTTTCTTTTGTAGCTGTACTACTTTCTTGTGTGACTTCCAGAATTTTCACATTGCTGATATTAGCAAACAGTTTATGGTGATTTTAAAAACCCTTCTAGAACTAACTTAAGAGTTGGCAGTTCACTACAGGGCTTTGAATTTCTTGCTGAGGATTGGTCACCCAAGCTCACTCAATTTCATGTATCTGCTGAAAGTGTAATTACTGAGATGCCAAAACAAAAAATACTAGAAATTACATTTTATAATTTCCCTTAAAACAGTAAGAGAGTAGTGTTGAAGAGTGCATCCTGGGCAACAGAAAGATATTTAAACGTGTGCAGAATGACTGGGGTTTTTGGTCATAGTGAAGATGAAGGAGCATCTCATTCAGCACCAAAGACTGGAGGAAGAGCTGTTGCCTCACCCTTTGAAGTGTGCATGATCCTCACTCACTGTCACACTGGGCTGCAGGTCATCAACTGAGCCTTAGACCTTAAAGAGGGAAGTGTGTTATTAAAATGAGCCCACAGGTTTGTCTTTTTAGATGAGAGAGCTTTTTGCAATTTTCAACAGGGACTTGGTTAAGAAAGAGCCTGGATCCAGAAAGCAGGAGGACAAGAGACTAGAGTGGGAAGGAAGCCCTTGGAAAACTGGGGAACATTCAGTTCTCTGGTCATGCCCAAAGAGGCTGTGACCTGCCCTGGAGCAAAGAGCCCGCTCCAGTGTGCTCAGCAAGCTCCTGCCTTGGCTCTTGCTTTGGAAGAGAACTTTCCCAGAAATGCCTATGCAGGAAGAACTGGGATAACAATCCAGCATCTCCCGAGGGCCAAAGCTCCTTCCTCCCCCCAGCCTGGACTCAGCCACCTCCTCTCTGAGCAGCAGCTGCACCAGGCAGGGCCAGGTCATTTCTGTGAAACACAAGCTGCCAACTGCTCCTCTCAGTAACAGGTTTCAAGTCCCTTGTAGCATCTGGAAAACTGCCGTGTTCCTGCTGAAATGCACCAAGGAAGGATGCACAGGCTCAGAGCAGCAAAGCCTTCCCAGTCTGCGTGTGCTTGCATGGTCACAACCCTGGAACTAACACCAGGGCCGTGGACAAGACAAGCTGCAGAGGCTGGTGTGACAAAAAACATTTGACTTGTCCATGTAAAATAAATAAATAAGCAAATAAACAAAGCAGCCCAAAATAAAAAGGAGAAACAACCACCAAATGGCACTTCCTGGTCTTCAGAATTAGAGAGAAGAACTGGAATGTGCATGTAAAAGCCCTTTCCTTCCTCAAAACAAAAATAAACATTAAGATAATTCTTTAAGAACAGCCCAATGAGCAGGAGCAGTGGTAAAGCAGTATCTGGCCCTGAGCCTGCTGTGAGGGGCAACCTTAGAGCTCTCCTAACAAAGATATGACAGTCACAGTACCTCAAATATCCCAAAATGCAGTGATCTGCCATCACTTTTCAACTGTTCTCACCACTTAATTTCTCTAAACAATTTTGAGTTTATAGAGATAAGAGACATTTAACCCTTTTGAGTGAACAGACCAAATAAACTGAGTCTAGACAAAAACCAGTTAAGGAATCTCAAACTTTTGGAGCAATCCAGTTATAAAAAGTTGTTTAAAAAAATTCCTGGCTTCATCTAAAGGGTGTGTGTATGGCAACTTGGAAAAAGGGAGCAGTGGATTATTGCTGAACTCTACATAAACAGAAGAGTTATCTGCGGAAAAAACTGGTAGGAAAACTCCTAACTATTCCCTCCTGGCTCTGCATCCCTTCCCATCCACCCCCTCAACAGACAACAGCCAAACATGTACCTTTACATTCTCACTGAGTTTTCTCCCAACTCTGGACTTTAAAGGAGTACAGCCCAGGCTCCATACACCAAACAGATCCAAACCCTACACTTTGACCTGCAGGAATTACAGTAACATCGTGGTATTGCGAAATGAAACCATAGCTTTTAAAACTGAAGGCATTGTCTGTTCACATTCCTAAGGAAAAAGGAGGCTGTACTCCTAAAGAGAAAAGACAGAAAGCAATATACTTACAGAACCACCGTAATTCATCATTTAAGACATTTAGAGTGACCAACCTTGTCAGGATTATTTTAAGATTGTGCTGACCTTCAGTAATTCTTCCCTTTTTACATTCTCCTGGAATTTTTTTCAGGATTAAAAAGATCCAATCATGTATGCAACAGCTGATTATCCCTGATCATCAGTTCTTCACTCCCTGAAGAATTCCCAGCGTAGCAGCTTTTCCACAGCCACTTTAAATTTCCCCACCATGTTACAGATAAGCTGTGCCTCCCTATTGACTGAGAAAAGCAATTTACTCTGGCACCCAGCACAGTCACAGGACTGAACAATGAAGTACTGAGGAAGGAAAGCCACCAGGCATGTTCTACACACGATTATCACATTCCTCAGCAGCAGCCATCCCCTCTGCTTCCTTGATGGCAGCCAGGCTTTCCCCTTAGCTGAAAGCTGAGCTCACCAGAGCTGCTTCTCCTGCTCAATGAGCTGTACTCTCTACACCTTGCAGAATCATTGACTCAGGGAAGTTGGAAGGGGCCTCTGCAGCTCCTCCAGCCCCCAGCTCAAACAAACTCCCACAGAGAAGCCAGACAACTGCTTTGTGTCATGTCAGGCCTCAAAAGCCCATCTTTTTAAACCAAGCTGACATAGGTGAAGATGGCAAATACAAAATACCTCGCCCTGTAGCACACAACATTCCTGACCCGAGTTGGGTTTATTCATATGAATCCCACCAGTGTGAGCTACTGCTTAAAAGCCTGTGCTAAACAATTAGAACAAAGGCATCCTAACCATTGAATGTTTTTATGTTACAGTCTGCAATATTATTTATGGCTGTAATAGTTACAATTAAGGTCAAACACAGAAGTTCTGCCTGCACGGACTGTGTGTTATCTGCTGTGAATGTAACAGCAAATGCAAACTTCCACTTCCAGTGTAAATTGTTAAAAAATGTACATTTTTAATTGTAATTTAGCAGACTGGTAAGAAAAGGTGACCTGTGAGCTCTACAAAGATCTACAAACCCACTGTGGATGAAGTTTATCAAAGTGCTTCCAAGAGCAAGGGCCAACATCTTCACAGTCTGAAGTGTGACTGCCAGCACCGCTGAGCACAGACTAATCTGAAAACCTATTCCTAAAGCTTGTCAGTGCAAGAGCTGCTCAGAGGCCAACCTGCTTTTGAAAATATCCAGAGGAAACAGCCAGTTTATTTTCATATACGGTCAGAATATAACAACCAATGCCTGTAGAGTGTCCTACCAGAGGTAACACAAACAGCAATGCTTTAGCCTGTGCATTAATCATGTTGTAGGTTGGTGTTTTGAGAATGAACAACTTGTTTTGCTAAAGAACCTTCTTTACAGCACAGCTGAGCTGCAACCCCTGTCCTGCAGTCTGTAAAGGACATCCTACCTGATTCCAGGGGCAAGCTATCATTGGAAAGTGAACCACAAATCCAACTGCAGGAGCAAAAAACGTCAGAATTAAAAGGCTGCAGTAGCTGATTTAAAAATTATTTTGACTCCAGTAAGGGAAATGGGCTATCAGAAGTTATTTTATAATGGCTAACTGGCCCTGAGTGGGGGCTGCCTTTGCAGAGGAGACAATTCCATCAGTGCAGGAGCCTGAGCTCTTGAAAGGATAAAGGAACATTTTCTTCACCTTTTTCTCACCTCTGACAGGTTTAACTCATGCACTTTTTTCCCCTCCTACATGGCTCACTAAAAAGCTGTAAATCTGACCAGGTTCCCATGGTACAGGCTGCAAAAACAACTAGATGAGGTCAAATAATAACCAGAGAGAAAAAAACAGGCCCCAAACCACTGGCTAAAGCAAATCTGGTGAGTTATTACAAGTGCTGAGATACAATACTGAGTTTCCATGCTTGGAAAACACAAAATAGGCAAGAATTGCTTGTTTGGCAATAATTGCTGAAGTTTTTCCCTCCTGTGTGTCCAGCTCTTCCCACACAGCATAGGTTTTCAATGAATGCCAAGTTTTGTTCTGGAAAAACTCACACTCCCATAGACAACTGCTGATTAAATGTTACGAAAACATAACCAGCAATATTCCTCACCTAACCCTGGGCTCTCAACTTTTCAGTTCAGCAGTTTGCTCTCCTATGTGACAGCTTGCTGCAATAAAGAGTGGAGGTACCTTTGAAACCCCGTGTGCTCCTTAAGGGAATCTGCAGGGTTGGAAGGCACACAGCTTTTCTCTGCATGTCACTTCTCAAACTCAGCCAAACTGCACAGGTGCACCTGCTAAAAGTCATGGGAAAAGAGAAACAGATGAACTAAAAAGCAGTGCCAACAAAATCATCACAAATAATTGCAATTTCCTGATGTCACTTCTAGCCCAAACATTAATTATATGTTTTCTAGATTTAGGTTTTTAGGAGCATATATTTTGTCTGCTGCCTCTCCATCAACTAAGAGAAAATGTGAAATAAAACTGGAAGTGAAATTATCTCTATTGCATCTCCAACACATTATCAGCCTGCAGCTGAGACTCCAACAAATTCAAGAAGTAACACTACAAAACTACCCAATTTTTGTGCGGTTTTGATTGGGTGTTAGTGTTTTTTTAAAATTTGGTTCTCCCTTTGTTTTTCTTTTAAATGCTAGATTGGAAGGTAGCTGGCAATTCAAGGTAATAATGCTGATACACTAAACACCAATTCACTGCTGCATGGTGTCATATAAAGAATACTCTTGACCTGCTCAAAAAAAATATTTTCAAGTGAAAACTAATGAGTCAGGGGTGTGAATACAACCTTTCTGAAGCATTTTTACCAGAACTATAAAATACACAAACACATCAGCAAAATCATTTTCACACAGAGTAGAAAGCACCACTTACCTCATGCTGAATTGGTCAAGTTGGTGAATGAGGAATAATACTGAACACACAAGTCTAAACAGGTTGATAAGACATTAAACTTTAATGAAATTACAGACTTCCCTTAGAATCAATCCTTTTGGATTTGCTTAGCAGCATCCTGTCAGAGGATCACTCAGGAGCTTACACTGTCCTTGCTTTATGTTGTGATTTTGGTTAGGCTTCAGTCTCCACCACCAAAAGTGATATTCATGATACAAGGTGACTCAAAGCACACTCAGTAACACGAGCTGTCAAACACATGAAGGAAAATGTAGCTTTGGAGATACACCCCTAAATAATACTCAGAATGAGGCTAAGAAAACCAAGGTCACAGAATGTACTTCAAACACTGCATTTATTACAAAGGTGCATAGAGTTTATGCCATTTGGTCTGAATACTTATGTTTAACCTACAAACAACATACAAAGCGAGGTTACAATATGTAACAAAAGCAACAATGATTTTCTAGTAAATTCAATATTCTACTGTCTTTCATTTCACAAAACATTTCCGAAACAAAGGCACTTACAGAATTTAAAATTAAAAAAAAGGATATATCAACATTTAAAGTCTTAGCTCCCTCCCTCCTCCCTACAGCACTTGGAGAACAAGTGTGATGTGAAGGCAACAGCTACTGGGACTGACACATCCGCAGGGCTTAAACTGAAAACTTATGGATCATCTCCATCTTTTCTGTAACCACCTCATTCTTTTCAGTATTTGAAAACAAGTTTCAACAAGGCTGCAGGGCAAGAACCAAATAAAATCTGGTCCTACATCTCATCGTTAATGATGATTAATGCACTAACAATAAGAAAACATCTGATGTGAACTGGACCGTTCTATCTTCTTTCAATAAGTTTTGTAGCTGAATTAGTAATAGCGCTGCTACAGCAGTCCCTGGTACATTAATGACTGATCTCTTCACTTGTACACAGTTATCATTTGCACATGTCCACTGAAGGAAAGGTGTCCACTTTCAGGCTCCCTGACCCTAGCCCTCGTCTCCCCCCTCCACACATAGAGCAATTCAGGACCATCTGTTTGGTCTCTACAACTTCCACCCCAAAACCTCCCATTTGGGAATGTCTGTTATTGCTGCCACCTTCCTTTCCTCCCATCTCCTTAAGCATGATGACTGAGCCATCCTGCCACGAAATTGCAGATCTCCCTCTCACAACCCAAAGTGCCACTGTGACTGCCACCAACTGCTCCCTTTGCCACACCAGGTGGGGACAGGAAGAGCAGGGCACAGTAACAACCTCGGGAAGCCCCAGGCTGGACACTGGAGCTGTGCTCTCCCTGGCCTGGCTCCACCCAAGCTAACAAAGGTGCTGAAACAATCTCTGCCCTCCATCTCCATGAATAAACACCGGGGGTCGGATCTATAGCAAGGGATTTATTTTTGCAGTTACTCAGTGCCCTCCCATACAGAAGCATTCCAGATTTCTAAGGCAACACTTCCTCCACCATATAGGAGACATCATCCTTTTTTGGTTGTTCTCATGTAACACCTACCAGTGTAATGAAGTTTTTGCCCAATTTCTCAGCTGACAAGGCAGCAAAGAGGAGGAACACACAGACAGGATACATGGATACATGCTCTGTGAGTGCCTCTTGGCACCATTTCATGCTATTAACTTCAACTCAGAGACGTGTAACAGAGAGGCACAGGTTGTCACGAACCCCAGTGTAAAAACTTTCTACAAGTTTTGTCTGAAATGCCCTGAAAACTTTCTTTAAAAAAGAATCATAATAATCCAGAAATAGAATCAAAAAGTCAGGAAGAGGAACAAGGCTGCCTTTGACGGCAGCAACTTCCATCCACTCTTGTGAGGTAAAACAATGCCACCAAACAATAACACACCCCAAATGCAGAATCACAGGACAAATGGCTCAATGGCCTCTCTAAAAAAGTAAAATCAGTGTAAAAGATATGTTAAAATTGTTTCACTGATTATGTCACAGTGGTACATGCAAATACCTACATAGTTCTATGAGGAATAACAACAAATTGCATTTCAATGTCGGAAAAGACAGAATTGTTGAGGACAGTGAAAAAAAAACCCCACCTTATTTGAGCAATAAAAGATTCATAAAGCCTAAAGCTCCAGCAGTGTTAACAGCCATGAGGATGTCTCAAGATGTTTCATGACTGAAAGCATTATCTTCTTAAAAATACATTACCTGGCTGTGACCAAATCCTTCCTTTCCCTGACTCCTCATTCTCTGCTCAGCTTTATGGGCATGCTGAAGACAAAAGGGCAGTTTAATCCCCCACTGTGTTCCCTCACACAGCATATTGCAATTCCAACACTGACTGGGTTTATAAAGGTCTGTAATGCTTCGGTTCCTGCCACCTACAGTTCCCACTAGAGACAGTGGAAAACCCTGAGCATCTGAAAACCCCAATCTTCTGCTGACTTCCCATCTCTCCTGTAAAATAAATTCCTTCCCTGTGATGAGGCAGGACTGAATGCTGCCAAGGTACTTCTGCTTAATGTGTGATTAAGGGGCTGATTTTAATTCCAAACTCATCAACAACAGATGGCTGAAGTAAGCTTTTCCAATGATACCTGAACAAGAAATACTCATCCAGTAATTTTTATGAAGAATTTTCAGGGTTTCAGCTTTTGATTTATTTGGTCCATTAAGTGGCAGAGTGTTAATTTCTACCTATAACACCCAATGGAGGCACAGTTTATAAGCCTTAAAACTGGGACAGAAAACAAGGAAATAACCAACTTGTGCTATTTAGAACTAGTTCAAAGACAATTAAACATGGTTTGCTACCCCTTACCAAAGGTAAATGTGTTGCAAAAAAGGAAAATTCCCTTTTAAATGGTAAATGTAATGTATTAAATGGTAGCTTACCTAACAATAGTAGCTTCAAAACAGGCAGAACTTACGTAACATGTATCAAGTAGTTTCTTAGAGGTTAAGCTTTTACATTTTAATACTGTGCAAAAGATTGCTACGGCTTTGGGTATTTGACAATGCTCATATTAGACCATTCCTTTCAAAATTATTGCACAGCAAATGTTATTGTGGTTCTGTATTTCTGAAATATTCCTTCTTCATGCTTTTCTCATTGTATCTAGAGCAAAATCTCTTTTTGTATTTGCTTGAGGTATAAATTAACTTCTGCAAGAAAAATACTCCTTCCTCGGAGCATTAAAAAAAAGCAGATACTGAACTGATTTTCACTCTACTTAGACAAAGGATTGTTGTCTTCCAGAAAAATATAGCACGGGTGCATGGTGTAAACAGAACGAATCATATTTTGGAAAGTTTTGTATGCAGGAGCACGGTAGAAGAGCTTTTCAATAGGTGGGCTTCTGAGGATCCATGTAAGCAGGGTTGTAAGGGGGCTGGGTGGGGTAAGGGGCTCCAGCACCAGCTGCAAAAGCAAAACACAAGAAAAAGCAGATTTGTAAAATGTACATTCTGAATTCTACACATAAAATGGCAACTTCTCTTTTGAGCACACAGTTAAGAGGTTCAACTTAGCCAGTATCTTAATTGGACTTGAAAACAGTTTGTGCTCACTCATAAAACACCTGCATTTCAGAATTAAGATCACAAAAACCTTTGTTCTTGTTGGCTTTGGGGCTTTTTTGATGCTAAGTGTACATGAGTAGCCTCCAGGGGAGAACCTAGTCTGAAAAAAAGGAACAGATCTGGTCCAAAAAAAGAGCCAGTGGAAGTCAGGGGTGTACATACAACAGGATATACCTGACAGTGTGCTGATAAAAAAATAAATCACTGGGCAAAAGAAAAATAATTAGAGAAATCATCTTAGGATTCCTTCAGAGAAAATGCTTTCCTGGTAAGTGTCAGAGAATTAATGAAGAAAGTAAAATAAGAGAGAAAAAATATCCCACCACTACTGAGCACATGAAAGAGTTTGACTTATACACCAGACGTGTATCCCCTGGAAAAGATCCTTATTTTCTACTGTTCTGAGAAAAGCAGCTCTCAAGTGGCATCTTCATTTTCAGGTCTGTCAAACAGCACCAGTCTGTTCAAATAGCACCTGATCAGATCCCTGGAAAGTGCAAGTGTGGTTTATCTTCTGCTGATCTTGTAAAGTGAGTGGGTTTGGCTCCTGTGTGGCAGAGCAGGTATTCTCCCCTGGCATGTGACCTAATTAAGAGCCTGCTCCTTAGTTAACAGACAGGAGAAATGAAGGGAAGAACTCTCACTGTGAGGCATTTTTAGCTGCCAACATGGAAATTGCTTTAGTATGTTCCCAGGGAAAAACCCAAAACAACTCTTTTAAGAACTAACAAACCAGCAACAGCCTGAGAAACCAGAGAGTAGGAGAAGTGAAATGACTAATTTATTGGCTCCCTCATATGAAAAAGATGAAGCCAAAGCACTTTGGCATAATCCCATAAAACCCACAGCTTCTTTGGCATTTATAACAGAAAAATCGAGTCAACGGTCCTGCCAAGTCAGTGTTTTCACATGTGGGGCTGGTTTGCACATTATTAATGTACAATTTCTAACTGTTTGCAAATCTTTCAGACCATGAAAAGCCACTTTTCATCTGAGTTGTCCTGGAAGTTACTTTCTAAGGGCATTATCTACCAGTCAGGACTATACTTTGTTACTCAAAAGGATGAACAGTGAGGTTTGTAAGAGGGCTTGAAGATCCTACAGGTAACAGTCCAGTTTCGGCCCCTCTGAGCAGCCAGGAGCCAATTGTTCAGAGAACAGCTATTACCAGCAGAAGTGGGAATTAGTCATTGCAACAATAAGGCTGCATGAAAACAATGCTGTGAAAGAAGGAAAGCTGAAGAAAAAAGTTTCTGATAATTCTAACTGCAAGTTGTCAACAGACTTCTCCTTCCAATCCCTCTGTCAAGGGCAGGGACTCCTTCCATGAGACCAGGTTGCTCAGAGATCCATCCAAAGTGGCCTTGGACACTTCCAGATGTGTCCATAGCTTCTCTGGGCAACTTGTGCCAGGGCCTCACAAACTTCACAGTAAACAATCTTTTCCTAATAATTAATCTGAACTTACTATCTTTTAGTTTGAATTTATTGCCCCTTGTCTTGTCACTACACGCTCTTATAGAATAGAGCTAGCAAATATTAGATTAGAAAGGGAATGTGGAAACATCCAACTCATGTGTATGTGTATATATTTGTATATATATGTTAATTGGCTTTGATTTTAATATTAAATGTCAGCTGAATTAGTAAAATGTTCTCCTGGATCCACTGACAGCCCCACACACATTGCCAAACTTTGCCAGCACAGCTCCAGCTCCCACCTCCTCTAACAATGCTGAACATAGAAACAGCGATAGGGAAATTTCCACCAGGGAGAATAACAGCATCCACCATAACTGGAGTTTTATGTAACTTGTTTGCATGTGTATTACCACAGCCAGAGAAAATAATAAATGTAAACAGCACAAGATTTTCTCCAGAGCAACCGTCTCTTTAGCTGTTTTAAGAGATGAAGGAGCACTCGGTGCTGCCTTACCTGCCACAGTTTCATGGTAAGCTGGGGGTCCCGCCGGCTGCATGGGGTAAGGGGGAGGGTACTGTGCAGGGTACGGAGCCACCGGCATTCCCGGCTGGGGCTGGATAGCCACGGGCTGGTAGCCTTGATATGGAGCTGCTGGGTAGCTGGGTGGCACTGCTGGCTGCTGGGGATAGGCAGAGTGAACCACCGTCGTGGTGGCAGTGGTGGTCACCACAGCTATAGGTAAGGAAAAGGAACATGGTTAGTGCTGGTGGTCCCTAAACAAAACCCCAAACAACTCCCAGACCCCCCACACGGTGGGAGCAAAGAGAAACTCTAAATGCTCAGAAAATATTCCAAAACATCTCCCTGCAACTTCACATTCTGAAGCTGCTTAAATGCTTATTTTTAGTATTTAGGTATTGCAACTTCTGAGCACAGTATTTTCACCTTTTATAGGAACACAATTTTCCAGGAGGGGTAAAAAAAAAAAAATCCTGTTCAAAGATGTGAAAAAGAAAATAAACCTAGAACTACTTACGTCGTGGTCTTCGACATGCTTTGTACAGACAGCAACAGGAACAGGTGAGGCACAGAATAATAGTAATGACAATCACTGCACAAACAGTAACTCCAATGGCAATAAGGGTTCCAAAACTGCAAGACAGAGACCACCAGAATTGGTAAGAGTCACTCCTTAACCAAACCTGTAGCAAACACACTGCTCCCCCTCCAATCTCTCAGTACTCACTGGACTAAGAAACAACTGTGCAAGAAAGTGCTGCAGGAGGTCAGGTCTGCTATGGCAGGGGAAGCTGAACCACCCCTGCCAAGGGGTCTTTGGTCCCTCTCATTTTGGTGTGACTGTGATTGTCGTTGTTCTAGTGAACACACAAGTTCAGAGCATACCCAAAAATGAAGCACCTCAGCCTTTGGGGTGACAGCAAGCTCCTCCCACATTCCCTAAGACCTCCCAGCCCCAAACTCAAGACAATCTCAGCAGTGAACAGATTCTTGGCAGGTTCCTTGGCATCTCTAAACAGGTGAATTAGAATCCATGTTTCTCACAGTTAGGAAGAACTGAAATTCTGACTTTACTGCAACAGCAAGTGTGCCAGGCTACATTATGGGGTACAGAAACACTACGTAAAACTCCCAAATTTCTTATGGGAAGACCAGAAATTACAACAGCTTTGACTTCTGTGATGAGCACCAAATGATGGAGGCAGACAAAACCACTTACCTCTGGAAGCTTTACAAGTTCTAGTTACCACACAGGGGAGAAAAGGTGTCACTGGCTTTGCTGTGATAACTCCCTTTAAAGTGCTAAATGAAATTATCTGTTTCCTACTGTCTGAAATTAATAAAGCTCATCTTCCACGGAAGCCAAAGTCTCCAGCATTCTTATTTCTTAAAAAAACACACCATGCATCAGTTTTGGGAACAATTGCAGGAAGTCAGTTTTAACAAACAACCAGCTCTAAAATAATGACCAGAGAGCCAGTTTTGCATCCATCCTGTTTTTGCTTGTTGGTAGAGATTTTGGCTACAGAGCTCTCTTTGTTTTATCCCTGCTCAGTTTCCTGTTAACAGCTTTAAACAAAATGACACATCTCCAGAATCTTCAGCAATTTTCACTTGGCTACCAAACACCCACCAAATGTGAAAATTGCATTTGAGTATCAGCGACACTGGAAGGTTAAATCACTGACAAGAAGAATTGCAAAATGCTCTACCCCTACCCCAAATTTAGAAGACCTCACCTCAGTGTCTTCTACAGCAACTTAACCCTTAGTAAGCTGAGCACTGACTAAACATAAGCATTAACAAATAAAAAGGCTCTATTTAAAATGCATTGCTTCCCCTTAAGAGAGGTCACATCAATTTTATTCTGTTTCTGCAAAAACCAGAAGAAAAAGCTTGAGCCAAATCTCTTTCAAAATAATGATTTTATGAAACTGTAACTGTATCTAACTTGAGCACTGATTGTGTGAAGCACTAAATACAGCACTATGGACCCAACCATGAAGTACTAAATGGGATACTGTGGATTGCCCACATGCACTGCAACCAAGCATTTACATCTAAAACAGGAAGCAGGAACTGCTGCAGCCTCCTGAAGTCACAGGAACCACGTCAGAAACACTGCCAGGAAAGTAAATGGATTACTGCAACACAACCACAGGATGTAAAGGTGCAAACAATGTGTTGAGGAACATGTGCATATTTAGCCCCATTTATTTGCACCCTTACAGAAGGTTTTTGAGATGCTGACCTAAACATGCACTCCTGAACACCCAGCTTTCAAGTGCCCTCTCATCCTCATGAGCATTAGCTTCACTTTAGCACAGTAAGTTCACAGCCAACTCATCACCATCCAAAAAATCCCATTTCTTTCAAGCCTGGTATAAAAAGCAAAATAGAAATGCGATTTCAAGAGAAGAAGAAGACAGAGAGAGAACTGCACTCAATCAATTCGTACACTGAATTACCCATCCTGATTCCAATGTTCACAAGAAACAGCATGAACATCTGTGAAAAACTACAGACACCTTCAGAAACTGCAGACAAGAAATGTCAACTGCAATTTCTGATAATTGTGGAGCAGCCAAGAGCTTTTTCTTTCCTCATGTTCCCACTTCTGGATCAACCCTGAAAGAGCTCTCTCACTGGGGAAGTTGACATTACTTCCATTACACACAGTTATTCTCCAGCAACATTAGCAAAGTAAAGGAGTTTTCTAGGTTCTTCCTGGGGCTTTTTCCCCAGCAAAGGGAAAAACTCCTTTTTTCTAGTTAACTATGCTAAGGAAAGAAATTCATGTGTCAAGGAAAGAGATTAGGGCTGACAAAGACAACTAAAATTCTTCACTTCTACAGACAATGAACTTCTTAGAACTTTAGCAAAGGCTGGGAAAACTCAAAGATACCAAAAAAATGAAGATAAAGTGGAGAAATATTTACTCACTGTAAATTACTGAGTAAACAGGAAACGGGCACAGCCCTCTTATCTTCCACAACTAAATTCATTTCTGATATGAGGAGAGAAAACAGCACAAGCCCATCCACAGACAAGCTGGCCATCAACAGATAAAAAGACTGGCCATGGGCTCCATTTGTTTATTTTTAATGAAGTTTTCTGCTCAATGAAGCACATATCTCATATTTGCAACCTCTAATAAGGAACACAATAAAAGCAGAGCTAAAAAACCAGCACACCGTGTCCTCATTTTCACCAAGTTGCTAGAGACACCCTGTGCATTTTTAACACTTGTGTCTTTGGCAAAATGACACAACCATGGCACGAGGACATTCTGCACCCACCTCTTGAAGAGGTAAATGGAGACACATGTTTAAAGTGCAAGTGTGTCAGATGTACACGTTGGAGTTCTGTGTTTGTGTGTGCAAACACTGAGATCCAGTCCTACCCACTGAAACACTGTGTGACTGCTGCAGACCGGAATTACAAGCCTTCAGAGACAACCCAGCAAGCAAAATAACAGAGAGGAGTTAGTTGTTCTCACAGCTCTCTAAGGAGTGTAACAACTGACTGCTAGCAGGCATTTTTATCACCTACTTCACAGCAGATAATTTTCCTGCCAGTGCTTGGGCTCATGTAGACTTATATCTTGGAACAGCACAAAGTAGGGAGACATTTACAGAAAAAACTGTAAGTGCTGTGAACTTGTAATTCATGTCATCAACACTCTCTTTCAACACTGGAGCGCTACAAAAAGAATTTTTTTTCTAACTCTTTCTATTGACAATCAAAACTAGCAATACTCTTTCAGAATTTCTGCATGGTTAGTCCCTACCTTACTGTAATAATGTCTTTTTACTGCCCAAGGAGTACTGTCCTGAGCACTTCTTGAGCATTTAAGTGATATCCTACTACTGAAGAATGTGCAGGAAGGCTGCCTCACTAACTAATAGTCAAGTGAGGTCAGAATGGTGCTCAACATACTTTACTCAGTGAGCCTTCCAACCTTCAGGGGCCAAGACATTCCAGGTACTGTAAAAAGACTCTTTTGCAGTGTGCTAACTCCTTTCTTAGACAAAAATTGCTTCATTTGATTGCTTTCATCTGATGAATTTGCCTAACGGACTCTGAAAATATTCAGGAAAAAACATATTCACGTTAAATGATAATTTAATTACCGTCAGCACTGTACATAAATAAAAAACAACAGACAGGAGGGATTGTTGCTTATGGATTCTTCCCCAGAATGGTTAACCATGAGAAAACAAAAGCCAACCAAAACCGAAAGCACACCTGACTCCTGCATTCTGCAAACAGACGTCAGAGTGCAGAAACCAGGGTGGCCACAGCACCAGGTCAGAATGCTCTGCTGGCGGCAGTCACCATTCAGGCTTCCAGACTCCCCCATTATATATACCATAATCTAAATAAAGAACACACAGCCATAAACAGCTTGAGCTCATTCACTGACATTTCCTGCTTCTTTCTCTTCACAGAAAAGCAAACTTTTGCCAATGATTTTCTAAAAAACGAAATCAAACCTTACGGCAGCTTCTCATAAAATGTATGGGAAAGCAAATGTGGAGAGATTTACTCCATTTAGTGAAAATGGAGAGACAACACCCTGCCCTTTCCTACCACCACCACTCTCCTGCCTTGCCCCACCTCCACTTCTACTCCTAGCTCACCTCTGGAAAGCACTGAAGTGTATGTGCAATGAGAATGTCTCACCTTACTTCTAAAGCTAATTATTCAAAATATCTATCAGCTCACATAAAGGGAGTTACTTGCCTATTTTACCCCTTTCAGTACTGAATGAGATGCAGTGGACATATCAAAATAAGAGAATCAAGCCCAAGACCTAAATAGTACTATTTGTAGAAGTTAATTCTCAAGGCAGCTGTTCATGTTGGAGATCTCTAACACTGTCAAGTGGGAAAAAAATAAGTAGAGTTTATTTAAAGCATTTTCAAATATCAAAGTTTCAATTCCAATGTATTTTTAACTCTCCTTGACAGTTTGAATCGCTTAAGTCAGTGACATTTTGTAAGCTGATATAAACAAAGTTTTCACATATCCATGCATTCATGTGAGCAGGACACACTAAAAATTTTGTCTTAAAAAGGAAAAAAATATCCAAATGAACAATGAGACCACCTAGTTCTGAAAAATTAGTTTACGCAGCCTTTTTATTGTGCAAGTTTTAATTTATTCCAAGATTTGTTCTTTGCTTCAAGAAACACATTGGCGAGGTTCTTTTCAAAAGCACTGCTGCTTTTAAAAACAAACATTTACAAATAGTGAGTTATGGCTGTAACACAGGGTGGTCTGGAAAGACTTCAAAAGATAATTTAGGCCATTCCTAAAAGTAAAATAAAAAATTGAGTATATGCACGTCATTCTTCACTGCTCCAGAAAAGGATCCAGTTCCCAGAAATGTGATGGAATGGTAAATATCCACATTTGCCCTGACTCAGGTGTAGGGCATGACCAAACGAGTCTCCAGACAGAGATGCTTACCTAACATTTTAGTCACAGCCACATAATGCCACATACTGCCTCTAAAGTTTAGCAGGAAAATAAAGGATAATTTGTTTTCTTTTTTTAAAGCAATATGAATTCCCAAGAGCCTTTCAGAGGGATTAGTTTTTACAACTTTACTAACAACACACTTCCTCAGTTTAACGTTTTAGTATAAAAATTCAAAACATAACAACCACTTTCCTAAAGATTAAAAGAAAATAATTTACTATTACTAAGAAAGCAAACTCAGAGGAAAACATTAGCCTGATTTTAACACTTCCAAGAGTGACCAGCCTATTTTAGCACAGCCAGGAGCTTCAGCACAAGCAGACAATCAAAATATACATCACAGTTAAGCCTCCTAGTCCAGGTGCAATCACAGTAATTGCTGGTGCAGCCTTGGCCACCTCCCCAAAACAGGATCTCTACAAGATCAGGAAGTTTCCAAGTGATTCTTGTGGTAGGCAACAGGCAGCCTAAGACTCAGACTGAGCAGCAGGGTTTCAATTTTATGAAATCTTGGTCGTTTCAGCAGACTGGCAGGTTTGAGTAACTGCAAAGTCATTTTATGAGCTCTGCAATGCAGTGAAGTGTGGATTGGAACTGTGATGTCTGCATTGGTCTTTCAGACAAATGTTAACTCAACTTAGCACTGGAGAGTGTCTCTCCTGGGGTCCTGCCCACATACAGCCCCCTAATGTCACAAAAAGGGTTTCACTTTATTTTGACTAACCCCTCAGAGCAGCACCAGCTCAAGCCATCACTAACTGCAAACTGCTCTAGCAGGGCCACAGATTAAATGAAAACCCCTAAAACCCTTTAAAAGCACTACTTTCCATAATTCTTTCTGGGTACCCCCAAAAGGAAAGCTTGCAACAGGAGGCCCAGCAAAACAACCTCTCTGTTTACCTGCAGAGTGAACAGCCCTGGGCTACATCCCCCAGAGTCCACAGCTGAGCACAGCCCAGGGACCCAGTTCTGGTTGTGAGAAACAACCTAAAGTAACAACAATAATGCCACGGGAAGCCAAGAAACTCTGCAACTGCCAGAGTGTTATAGAAAAAGAGAAGGCAAGAGCCTATTGGGAAGAAGTTTGCTAAATATGTACTGAATGGAGCATTTAGCTGTTTGTTCAAATCGGAAACTGATGTGGATCACTTTAAGCCCAAAATAATAAACTTTAATTTTATACAGAAAGACCTACTACAAATAAAGCTAACTACTATTTTTCATATTATATTTACATTATTTTTTAAAATTCTCCATTTTTTTAAAATAACATGTTTAGCACAACGTGTTCTTAAACAGCCTTTATGAGAAAGTGGCAGGGAGGGAACTTCCTGGAGTCTGTGGTTTTACTCAGACATTTGACACTCTGATCCAACAAGTTATTATGGAATATGTATACAAGCATCTCTTCTTGGTCCATAATGAGTGCACTTGTACTAAATATGTTTATTTACATAAATCCCTCTGTAATACATACTAAAAATACAACTTTCCGGTGAAGTTTCCCAGCAATTCTATTATTGTACACTTTGTAGACAACTGAGAGTAGTTGCTATAAGTAACTGGTGCATTAAAATAGGGACCTAACAAGGGAAAAGTCAAGGCTGCATTCAGAGGGCCTGAAGACTTCCATCAGCACTGCAAGGATTAACACTGCAGCTTCATGCAGGCCCCCAGACAATTTTCAGTTCATTGGACCTTCAGCATATAAACTGTCCTTAAACACAATTAAAGGCAATTGCTTCTGCAGGTGGTGAATAAATTTTAAACGCTCCTTTGGTGGCAAAAAGAGAATGTAGATTGATTACAGATACTTAAGGCAAAGAACATGAGTCAGTTCCCTTCCTACCACCCACTTCAAGGACACAGGATGTTACCCCCACACCCAAATTCAAATTTGGCAATGGGAAGGATTTTTCTTCGATGGTTAACTGAATTAATAGAACAAGTTTAACTGTGAAAAAAAAACCAAACTGCCAGAAAAAAAATTTTCCCACAAAAACTACAATATTATGAATTTGCAACTGCCAATACCATACTAATTCTAGAAAGCAAATTTTAAGCAACTAATTAGAAACTAACTCGGCTTAAGAGTCAAAAGATTTTTTTTTTTCTTCCTGGCAAATTGCAACACGGTGTATGAGTTGCCAAACACACTGGAACTGCAGTAAAAGGAAGTTTGGACTAGGTTACACCCACCTGCGTCGCCTGCCTTATAACTCAGCTTTTATAGGAAACACATCTTTTTATTTACCCACATTACCCATGTATCATCACATATATAAAATCTCCAAACGCTGTGCTCCAGCAGGAGCAAAACTTAAATTACATAAATTAATTACCCTATACTACTCTGAACTGACATCTTGCCCCACATTCCCCCTCTCTTCTGGAATATTACTCATCCAGCACAAGAAGGATCCTCAAGGAAAATCTAACACTGTACAAATGAGAACAGACCGCTGCAGCAGAGGTCACATCTGGCCAACCACTATTTCTTTTAAATGGCCTTGATTATGAACAAGACCTTCACCAAAAGAGTCACAAAAGTGACTTTGATCACTAATTCCTTTCAAAACCTAAAAAAAAAAAAAAAGTTTTTAAGTCTACCTCTCAGTGGACTTGAGAGCCAGAGATCATGCTAATAAAAAGAGAGGTGTATCACATCAAAAATGAATGGTATAAAACGTTTTGAATAAAAATATTTTGTCAAAAGGCCAATCTTTACACAATTGGTAATTTCCTGAAATTAAACTAATTTGTTCATTTAACAGAAGACCCAACAGCTGCAGTTTTAAAAGGCTGGGCAGTTTAAGGGTATTCCCCTCCTCCCATAATACATCTACAACAAAAATCTGTGCAAATACATCCAGCTACACTTCAGGCCATGGCTTTTTTATGGCAATACATGAAAAGGCAGAGCTACCTTTGGAGCCCACATGCTCAAACTTTTACAGATCCTAATAAATAGCTACCATGGTCTTTTAGACACATTTTTAAAGGATTCTTTGTTTCTCAGGCTATAAGATCCTTCTCTGAGAGTCACCCTACCTGCAACCACAAGCTCTCTCCAGAGCCAACCTGTATGTTAAAAATTTACTGTTTTCAGAGTTACACCGTGCAGAGCTACACAGAGGGACAGCAAAACCCACAGCTAGAGGGAACACTCTGCCCTGGTAGGTACCTGCAGTCAATGAGGCACACAGCCACTGGAAAATTAACTCCTGAAGGAAATCCAAGTGATCAATCTTGCTGTCTTTGTATGCTCAGGCCAGGTTGCCTTGTTTGCTGCTGTCACTCAGCCCTCTCTGGCTGGCAGAGCACACTGACCCAGCCATGCACATCTGCCTCTTGTGCCAGGGCCGCATTTTTCAACCTCTCCTTCCTGCTTGGTTTCTGAGGAAACGAAACCTAACCCAGCGCCCGCAGCAGCAGCTCACACACCACAACTCACAACGCTGTGCCACCTTCCAGCAGCTTCTTCACCAAGAACACAGTGAACACAAAACCAAAACGCTCTGCAATGCAAGTTACCACTGCTAATTATGCAAGCTGATGTTTGCTCTTCAGGCTAGTAAAAAGCACAGAACATTTTTTTAAGTAGCTCAAATCCAAATCTCAGCTGTTTCCAGGCAAGAAGCTTACATTCCTTGGTGAGATTAGCCTGTGCCTGAACACGAGCCTCACAGAACAGGCTGTATGCAGTTTAACTCATTTATTACAGAAAATATCAAGGACCAGCACTGGAAAAGAAATCCTCTGCTCATTAAACAGAGTCTGCTTACATTTCTAGAAGCTTTTTTCCCATTTTCATGGAATCTTCCCTCCAGAAACATTCCAAACCCACCTGGACACATTCCTGTAAGTGTAACCTGCTCTAGGTGACCCTGCCTCGGAGGGAGGTTGGACTGGATGATCTCCAGAGGTTCCTTCCAACCCTAACAATTCTGTGATTCTGTAATAATCTTCATGATTTATTTTCTTACCACTGGCAACCGATTACAGATGCTGGAGTATCCAAATACACTGGAAAGTATAAACTGGAGTCCCTGATAGTGATAGCAGGGGAGGACAACTGGGGTATAGTTCAATATCACAGTATTTTTGACCTTGTCTGTGGAGAAAATACAGGCTTGAAAATATCTAAATGAGACAAAGCAAATTAGGATAATCACATCTTTCACTGTTAGAAAAATGCTGGTTTTGCTAGGTTAGCCTGCAGCAGCCTATTGCAGATGCCACGTTTCAGCCAAAGGAAGGCAGAATAACACGGATTTTCTCCGTATCAAAAGGAGAAGGAAGCCACAAGGCAACACACAGCTCAAAGCCCAAAGGAGCACATCCCCATGCCACAAGGCCGGTCTGTCTCTGCTGGCCAAAGCTTCCCAGGAAGATGGACATTCTGCCTCCCCCTTCTCATAAGGAGGAACAGCCTTGCCTCAAGCACTACTGTACCTGTTACACAATCTGCTGGAACTTACAGACAAACTAATTCAGAAACAGAGCCAAATCATCTGTGTACACAGACAATGTGAAGTCTTGTTTCCAATTAGAAAGCCTGGTATCAGCTGCCCGAACTACATTATTTTCTTCTGTAACTCTGATACAGATGTTCTGAATTGCTCCACCTCCTTAAACACTCAAATACTTCACAATTAGTTGAATTGTGGATATGAGTCATCTAATTTCCTTTTCCAGTAAGGGTCACTATTGGAAAACTGGCATACCAAAGTTAAGTAATCACATTACCAATGAAAATAATAACAAGTGCTGTCCTGGTGAATCAGTGCTCTGCTTTTTGCACAGTTTCTTAAAATAAGAATACTATGTACAGCAGAATGAAAAGGGAAAACCAACTAAATTAACCTTACTGCTCACAATCCGTCTTTGAAACCAGCGCAAAGCAGGGAAAAACTCAGTAATCCAATTAAAATGAGGTGGAAAAATATCCTGAAACACCTTTCAGTAGTAAACCCTTGCCACAACACATTCTCTAGCAGCAGAAATTGGAGAAATTGCTTATGGTCAAGAAAAAATGGCAACAAATTTATCAAGTTCAGCAGTATGAAACCTGTGCCTACATCCTGACCTAAAAGCTCCATATGATCTTTAAGGACTGATCAAAGTAAAAAGCCTGAATCTGAGTTAACCCTGACTTTTATATTTTTCCTAGAATGCTCACATTTGCTTCCAAATGCAATATTCTGGGAAGCAAAATGCTTTCAAGTACTTAGGAGTGCATTACTGAGACACGCCAATGGAGTGTAATTTATTGTCCTTAAAACCTCTGATGATTATAGGGCATGGACTGCTTGCAGTGTGAAACACACTTCAAAGGATTTCCCAAAGTGCACCCCTGCCTCAACAGCACCCAATACTCCATATAAATACTGAAAGACATTAATATTAAAGGATAACACTAAAATGAAAACTACTAAAAACTGGTGCTTTGTTTGCACTTCTGCAGAAGATCTCAGAATAAACACAGTAAAAAAGCAAAAGTACAAACAAACTAGAAATTGCTAAGCCAGGCAAGACAACAAAGAACAAACATTCCACCAGTAGCCCTTCCCTAACCCCGTCCTTAGAATTAGGGTGTAACTGTGGCAGGTTTTCCAAGCAAGAAGAGACACTCAGACCAGAGAGTCCAGTGGCAAGTTCACAGGTAGTTTGTAACTAGCCCTCAGCAAGGGAGAGTTCTCTTAAAAAGACAAGATTAATGAGCAGTGTGCAGGGTGGTAACTCGATCTAGAAATCATCCTGATGCACGGATGGGGAACTAAATGCTTTCTGACCCATAATGCCAGGAAACCATCACCTCCTTCTCAAGGGCAGCGCCAAAGGTAGTATGTGCAACTCTCAGGAAAGAACAGGCCACTAAAGGAAGTTGTCCTTTGCTGCCTCCTGTCATGTTCCAAACTGTTCAAAGAGAATGCTCATCTTGTTGGAGATATAAAGGAATATTTCAACTGACATCAGCCCTTCTCCCTACACAGTGAAGAATTAAACTAACACAGTCATCAAGAAACAAGAAAAAACCTGCCTTTTAGAAGAAATTGGCATGGAGAAAGAGGGTGGAGCATACCTTGCAGGCAAGGAAGCAGGGACAACTCTTCCAGAAGGAATACAGCTTACTACTTTGTTATAAAAATGAACAACTTTGCGTTTTAATTAAAGAAAAATAAGTATTTTATTAAAGCAATTAAAGGAACACTTAAAATCAGTTCCAACAAAAAAAAAAATTATATGAAAATAATGAAACCCAGGAATCAGGGATTAGAGACTCTTTTAGCTGGCATGGCTTGGACCTAGCACAGGGACCAGCAACGAGGTGGTTTGTCTCGGCTAATCCAAGGCAATTGCAATTAATTAGGGTTCTAAAAGGAGCTGCGGCCCTCCCTCACCTCGCTGGGCGTTCACCCTGCTAACCAAGGCAAAAAGGCTCCTCCTCAGCTCAGGCACCCCATTTTATACTCCCCCAGCTCCTCCCTGGACCGCCCTGTGGAAGGTGCTGGTTGGTGTTTCCTTCAGGTGAGCTCAGTCTTTCTCACCAATGGCCCATCTTGTTATGGAAAGGCGGGAAAGACCCTCATTAAAATTCCTGGTTTCCAAGGCGCTGAGCTGCAGGCTAACTGGCGATTGCTAAAAATAGCTTTCTTGTTACAGGGGTGAGGGGTTTAGCCTTTGCGAAGGTGGTTCTTACGACCAATTGCCCCGGATAGGAGACAAACCAGTTTTAAATAGAATACAATTCCTTCAACTCGAAATTCAACTTACATATCAGGGAAATCATGAAAACAATGATGCATTAGGAATACAACTTTAGGAAACACTTAAACGTTCAATCAATACATTAAACAACACATCCTTACTTCTATTAATGACAAGATAGAACTGGTAAACCTTATTAACCTCTGATAAACTGGAACCTTTTAATTAAGGAAATTTTTAACTAACAACTTCATTTTAACAACCTAATTAACTTTAACTTGGTCACGTCAAGATCTCAAATGCAAAAGCCAACTTTCAATTTCATTCATGACTTACTTGGTTAAAAAATTACAGAAACCTCAACACACACAACACAAAACCCCAGGCAAGGTCTGTAACTAAACAAAAACCTGGTGTCCCACTGGCTGCAGTCACAGACCGTGCCGCCCACTGCAATTCCCAGTGTTGAAACACCCAGAATGGGACAGCTCAGTCCTAAGTCATTTTGGAAAGTTCTGAGATGTGGTTTTCCTTCAGAGTCATATCCGGATGGCTTTTCAAGGACAGTATTCCTGTGAGTAATTACCACCTTTCTAATAAAATTGCCTAACAAGAAGGTAAGTTTGATGTCAAGTCTAGGCCTTTGCACAACACTAATTATTCAAAGCTGCAACGTAATTGAAAGGGAAAAGAGAAGTCACCTATCCTCTCAAGATGACACATCCATGGTTCTCTTTGTAGACATTCTATAGCTGAAAACAAAGATAATTAAAACAATTTAACTGCTCCTCCCTAAATGTTTTTTTTTCTGTCATTTACAAAGAGCAAGCCCTGACTACAAGATAAGGCTCACGCCTCCTGTAATGGAACCACACATCTAAAGACACGAAGATCAGCCTAGCTGAGAAGGGGCATCCCTCCTCCAAAATATCTCTTACATCAAACCCTTCTCCTTGCGGAACAGACCTCGCCAAAAGCCACCAAGGCTCCAAGACATCCACGAACCCCCTTCACACGGCCACGGCAGCGCTGCCTTCCCATGGCTCTAGCGCGGCTCCTTCCTCCCCCGTAGGAAAGGTGTGCGGACTCACGCAGCCCCGACCCCCTGCCCGCTGCTCCCACGGCCCCGCTCCGAGCCCGCGCAGCGCGGCCGCTCCGCCCGAGGGACCGGGAAGGCCGGCCAGGTTCCCCCCGCAGCTGTCGGGGTCCCCCCGGGGCTGTCGGGGTCCCGTTCCGACGCCCCGAGCCCCGCCGCTTACCCCATGCTCGCCGCCGCCGCTCGCCCCGCGCCTGCCGCCCGGCCCCGCGCACGTCACGCCGCCCGCACCGCCCCTTAAAGGGGAGCCCCAGAGCCGCTCCCGCGATCCCAACCGCCCAAACCTACGCAGAGACATCCCTCAGCCAGCGCTCGGCATCGCCGCGCGCAGCTAGGGCGTCCCCGGCATAAGGACACGGAATTCCAGGGGAAGCCACGATGATAAGAAGGCTGGAGCACCTCCCCTAAGGAGAGAGGCTGGGAGAGCTGGGGCTGTTCAGCCTGGAGAAGAACAAGGTTGTGTGGACACCTCACAGCACCTTCCAGAGTCTGAAGGGGCTACAGGGAACCAGAGAGGGGCTCTTTTTCAGGAACTGGAGTGACTGGACAGGGAGTAATGGGTACAAATTGAAAGAGGGGAAATTTAGGTTAGGTATTAGGAAGAAAGTTTTTACTGTGAGGATGGCGATGCACTAGAACAGGTTGCCCAGTGGAGGTTGTGGATGCCCCAATCCTGGCAGTGTTCAAGGCCAGGCTGGATGGGCCTTCAGCAGTCTGGGCTAGTGGGAGGTGTCCCTGCCCATGGCAGGGGGAGGCTGGGAACAGATCATCCTTAACATCCATTCCAACCCTTCAACATTCTGTGACTAATCCCTGCCGTCTCTTCATCATCTTCTGCACTGTGAAAAACTGACTCATTTTTACAGCAGGACTCCTGTCATCACCAATACAGGCTTAAAGGAATTTACTTTTTCCCAAGATTGGAACAGAAGGAGAAATATTGATAAAAATTAACTGCAAAAGATGCTAGAACACCAAGGAGATACTTCAAACAAAAGCAGATATTCTTCCAGAGACACTATGGATTTTCTAAGAGTACAGAGCAAGCAGTAATAGCCATAAACTAAAACAGAGGCTGTTTCACCTCATCATGAGGAAGAACTTCTTTATGTTAAGAATGACAGAGTACTGGAACAGGCTGCCCTGGGAGTGCGTGGGGTCTCCCCTCTGGAGACATTTAAGTCACACCTGGACACATTCCTGTGTTACCTGCTCCAGGTGACCCTGTCTTGACAGGCAGCTTGGACTGGATGATCTCCAGAGGTCCCTTCCAACCCCAGCTGTTCTGTGATTCTGTGCTAATGCTTCAACTTCCTGTTCAGCAGGGAGGATACAGATTATTATATACAGAGATTGTTATGGTCTAAATAGCAACATCCAGCCTCTTCCTCATGTCTCTCCTTCTTCCAACACATACACAGATTTTGAGTGCTCCACACTCTTAACACACAAATAAGTATTTCTATTTTCACATTCTAGCAGCACAGAATCACAGAATTGTTTATGCTGGAAAAGACCTTTTAAGATCACCGAGTCCAGCTGTTAACCCAGCACTGCCAAGTCCCTATGTCCTGATTACACAATGAAGAATCTCTACACAAATCCCATTTTAAAAGCTTGCATGGCTTACCTGGGGCCAGAAGAAACGTAGAAATCATCAGGACCCTGAAAAATCTGCGAGTCAGAGATCCTGTAACAAGAGAATTCTTCTCAAAAAACGGAATTTATTACTTATTCAAGTTACCTAGCTAAGTTTCAAGTGCTTATGAAAGGTAATGTACACGAAAAAGATTCATTTTGTTGTCTGTGGTGCTAAAAGTATGGATTGGACATTTGCCTGACAGCACCGTTCCAAGGCAGTTTTGCAAAATCCAAAAACAAATAGACCATATATAGATTGAGAGCAGCTGTGGATAAATGCATTTACTGCATTAGCCCTAAGTAACTAAAGTCAGTCCGTGATTACCAACAAAAATTAACAAATTTAGCTTTTTACTAAGCTCACCTTCACCATTAATTAAGCTTAGTTTCACCCAGGTATGCTCTGACACAGGCACCCCTGCTTGGGGGAGGAGAAAGGAGCAAGCACAGCAATTTGTCCACCAAGCAGGATCATATTCTCATCCTCTACATGGAGAAAACCAAACACCAATTTTATGAGGGTTTCTTTTACCTTCAGTCAAACTGAACCAAAGGCAGAACAGAAGAGTGACATTTTGGTGTCACTCCCTCCTCCATCTGGCTAAAGGATATCTGACTATCATCTGATAGTCTTTGCTCCCACACTACAACTGCAGCTCATCACGGCCTCCAAGGACCAGATTTGCACTTTGAACAAGGCCTCTTATGCCTGGGTAAAGGGGAGTGATGCTCGCTTTCCCTACAGAGATGTGGGTGCTCTTCTGTGCTTCAGAGAGACAACATCGAGCTCAGGCCAGCGTTTCACCCCAGACATCACTCAGCAGTTAAGCCTTGCCTGAGCCAGGTGCGAGGTAAGCAGCTGGCTCAGCTCAGGTTTGTGCTCAGCCAGCCTTATCGATTCTCCACAGCAAGCCTGGCAATTTTGCACATTATCCACTCTGTGACTACAGCCAGAACTCCACAACAGGTGGTTTTAGGGCATGTCCTTTCTGCTCCTTTGGGATGCCTTTCACTTGGTAACATTCTCCATCTGGAGCAGGTACCAGTGGTACCTATCTGTTGTCCTGAAACATTCTAAAGCGTGAAGTTACAGCTTTCAGTGATAAGGACTTTACACATGATATAGTAATACTGACAACGACCATCATTGTAACAAACATCAATGCATATTGAAGCTCTCCTGCCAGGGTGAAAAAACAGCATATTAAAGCTTCATCCCAACCAGTTGCTGGACAGCGATTCATGGAGTTCACTGGTTTTCTCTTGGATCTTCTGTAAAGCTTTCAGAGGTTCTTCTAGGTCAGGAATCCTCAGAAAAATTAAATAGAGTGTAAGTATTTGAAAATGCTCAAGAAGACACACATCAGTTCATGCATTAATTTATCCACCTCATTGTTCCCATTTTACAGGTAAGAAACAAGCATTAATGTTGATCCCTGACAGAGCCTGATAGAGACATAGAGGAGAAAGGTCCTTTAGGAAGATTTAACCATTAACCAGTGTGTTTTTGTCATTTGATGACAGAATTATAATGTGTTGTATACATTCAGTTTGCCTCATACCTTTCATTAAGCTGACTGCACTGCAACTGTTCATCAAATTTTAGGATTATATTAGAGCAGCAGTATCGATGCAGGCAAGATCCACAGCAGAAGTAAGGACAGGATTGCACAGGTTGTGCTTTGCCAAGATAATCAGTGTATGCCTGACAATCCTCACCCAAAACTGAAAAGAGTTACAAACCAATAGTTAGTAAGTAAAGAAATAATCATACAAAGTCTTTTTCTCATGCTGATCAGATCACCTAAGTTAAGACTTAAATATGCTAAAAGTATTTGGATTAAGTCTTACAAGCCAAGTATTTCCTTTAGTGTATAATAAAGGCAAATCCTTACTCCTCACACATAGAGTATCTCATCTTCATCAAGCACCTCTATCCAAATGTTCACACACACATAGGCACTAAACTGCATGAAAATATGAGATGCTGGTGATACTCTCTCCACTACATCTGGTAGTAGCTACCAAATTACTGTAAAGACTCAAAGAGCAACATGAGTTGCCAAACAGGTTGAAAATACAAAAAAACCCCTAAGATCAGTTAGAAGAAAATGTTAAATTTTTCCTAGCGGTTTCACTTGATGCAAAAGATGCAACACCACCATATTCACTGTAGGTTTGGATTTCCATGCAACTTGGTTGTTTCTACCTGTTGCTTTTTTTACTTCGCAGAAAATCCTAATCCTGATAATCCATTGCAGAAAACAGAGGTGTCATACAACAGAGATTCTCAGAACTAAAATCAGTCCAGTGGCATTCCCACTGCAAGCACCACCTGGGGCAGCTGCCATGTGGTAATGCAGTGGGGACGTTCACGTACCAGGATGGCTCCCTGAGGGAACATCCCACACTTTTCAGAACTGCACTGGCCTGACATATTCCTTAAGAGACTGGCTGTTTTCCTTCCCCCAAGCCTGAGTAACTGCACCATAAGAATGGCACATTAAAAGCTTTTAATTGACACATAAAAATATTTCTCAAAGCTTAAGCAAAAATCATTTCCCAAGAAGGGTATCACTTCATTTTTCAGTGATAAATGCTGCAGTCAGATGGTTTCTATTCATCATTTTCCTTCCTATCACATATTGCATTAGCAAAACATACCCTGATATTTTCCTAAACCACCCTCCATCCAAAAAACTCAAATTCTTTCAGGTGTAGCTGTTCAGAGAAAGCAAACAAGAAAAGACAATAAATCCTGTTCCTTCAGTAGAAAAGAGGTATTTCCTGGAGTACTTAGACTGACTTTAGCTTTTGAAAACTCAGTCTTGACTCTCTGACATCAAGAAATACCTGAATACTTCAGCTGTTGCCTGCAATAAAACACAAAACCTTTCCAAACAGTGTTAAAATGATAATATAAATGCATGTCTTTAATTGAAAGACTTAATGGTGCACAATATGGTGATATGCACACACAATACAGTATTTCTACAATTTTTATAAGGTTGATTAGTATATCTATCGAATATTGTCCAGTTAGAAGAGCAGTTGGTTAGGTAATTTCCCCCTGGGTTCTGCCCCTTTGGAGCCCCCCAATCTTTTCTAGCCCTACACTTTATTGTGTCTACGATGTAAGGTTAAAAAAAAAAAAAAAAAAGTGTCCTTGCTAGACTAAAGGCAAGACTAAACAGAATTTCAAGAATGTATTAGTAAGTGTTTGGTAAACTATGGGGGAGGACAACTAGAAGCTGTAACTTTGTATTAATAGTCTACAAAGTTACAAATACATGAAAAATATATAAAAAGCGAAAAATATTGAGGCATCACAGCCAATGATAAAAAGAAAAACAAAAATCTTCTAAGGGTTTAAACAGAGAGGTTCAATAAACAGAAACAAAGAGGAACTTCTGTACCCATAGCACAGTACTTTTTACAGCTTTACATATCTTTACACGTGGTCGATCAAATTTTTCCTCTGCAGACACCTAATGCCACCTGATTCCTCCCTCCTTCCCCTATCTCTAACAAGGAAACAACAGCCAAACCAATTCCAAAATACCTTGTGAAATTACAAAGCAAGGCAACCAACAAAATTCCTCCCTTCATCTCACAATTGTACCACTGCAGCACAATAAAATAACAAGGAAAACCACAGGTCTAGGCCAGTTCTCAGGTGGCTGAGCTGAGCCAACAAAGACTGAGGACACCAAAGAAATATTTAGTGTCTCTGCTTTGTTCCTCTCTTCTCCCATCAGCTGTGGCACCTATGAGACACTTCCTCAATTGATTCAATTCTCCAGCTCAGCAGCTGATCAGCTGGTGGCACTTTTTTCCCCAGCTGCTCTTCTGATGGGTTAAGTATTTGAATCACCTGAGAAGAGGTACAGTGCACCCCCAACCCACCACAATGCAGCTGTTGAGGGGTTCATCCTATCCTGCAGCACAGCAGCATGATGATTTCACACCATTGGTACCGCACAAAACCTTTAACACATTGACCAAGCTCCATCTTGAGAGCAGAGCTGCCAAACTCTTCCCACCCAGCCCCCAATCACTGCAAAAACTACTAACTTCCAACCCCATTTATTTAAGACCAGCTTGCATACAGTTACTGCTATAGCACTTTCATGGTGAGTCAGCTTAAAGAACCCTTTTTCTGGTGCTCATACCTCAAAGTACTTACAGATAAAACTCTGACCATTTCAGCCACACTGATTTCAGCTCAACCCCTGCACAAACTGCGATCCTGGATTACTCTGACCAAGTCAAATGTCTTCTTGCACATCACAATCAACTTTCCTGCACGTTTGTGCAGAATTTGATACCTCTGATCAAGTGACACCACTGATACATACAATATAAAGGGTGCTGCTTCTCTGAGACTTCACCAGCTAAATTCTGTGATCACATGTGCTATTTCTAACCACACGACAAAGTTGGGGAAGACCACACAGTCCATCCTCTAAGCATGATAACAAAATAGCTACAGATAGGGCTGCTGAAAAAAAACCAATTATCAATAACAGTATTTGATGCATGAACTTAATCATCAAACAAGCTTACGTAAATAGTGCTGTTTATGGGATATCATCACTTAATACCTCAGTGTTTCTATTATCTTCCCATAAAAGGGTAGAATTTACTGTGTTGGGGGTGAAAAGGTGAAAGTTTTTAATGGGATGCTTCAAGAATGACCGGCAGCCACTTCAGTACATCACTGCCTTGCCTTAGTAACCAGCAGCCCGTATCATCAGGCGGGGTCTCGCTGTCGCTGCTGCGCACTAACTGCTGCTGGCCGACACCACCGCTCGACACAAACCCACCTCACTTCGGCAGAGCTTCTCCCTCATCAGGATTTTTCCCTCATCAGGACTTTTCCCTCAGCGAATTCAACTCCGCGCCAAAACCGCTGTGCGCGTGTGGGCTCCTCCCGCCGCCGCCGGCAACACGTGCCCCCAAAAACCACGCGTTCCTCAGCCCCG
>VWPU01008964.1:575-16324 GCA_013398955.1 Callaeas wilsoni
AAAAAAAAAAAAAAGAAAAAAAATTAAAAATAATCCACTTTTACAAGGAAAAATAAAATAAAAGCTGTACAAAATGGGTTCGAGCTACCCGAACACGTGCCGGTTTTCCACTGCATTGTAAAGTTCCCTTCCAGTTGGTTATGAAATTTGAAGACCTTTTTCCTTAAATTATCTTAGCTTTTAACTTCATTTAAAAAAAAAAAAGACTTTTGTCTAAAGAAGAGTATTATTATTATAATTATTATAATTATTATTATTATTCTGTGTTCTCTCGACACCCTAGGATTAAAAACAAAATCTGATATGCAAATAATTGGAGTACAAACGTGAAAACAAAAAAAAAATGAGTATAATAATTGCAAATATGAGTATAAAAAGCACAACGAGATGCAGTAAAACAATGACGAGGCTTGATTTTTTTTATTCTGTAGAGAAATGTTTGTGCAAATTCAGTAATTCCACTGAAGAGATAATTTTCCAGCTCTGTTCAATAAAGCCTCTTTCCAGGTAAGGCAGCCCCGTGGTGCGTGTGTTTGTTGAGCCCCTGGCAGGACTTTCCCTGGTAAACTGGTCCCAGCCGGAGTTGTACTGGTCCATACTGGTGATGCTCAGGGGCTGGAGTGTTCCCAGGATGCTCTTGGCTCCCTGGTTTTTAGGCAGTTTTGGTGTCTTTAAGTCCCTGTGCTCGGAAGATGGCGGGAGCTCCAAGTCAGGACATTTTCAGAGAATCCCAGGATGGTTTAGGTTGGAAGGGACCTTAAAGCTCATCCCTGGAATTACAGAATATTCTGGGTTGGAAGGCACCTGCAAGGATGATGGAGCCCAAATCTGAACGGAGTGGTCCATACAGGGACCGAACCCACAACCTTGGGGTTATCAGCACCTTGCTCTGTTTGGAAGAAAGTGGGAGCTCCAAGTCTGGATGGACTGTGGGGTTTGGAAAAAAATGGGAACTCCAAGTTTGGATGGACCATGGGGTTTGGCAGATGGTGGGAGCTCTGAGGATGGATGGACCATGGGGTTTGGGAAACAATGGGAACTCCAAGTCTGGATGGACTGTGGGGTTTGGAAAACAATGGCTCTGAGTCTGATGGAGGAGGAGGGTTGGAAGAGGGTGGGAATTCTGAGTCTGGTAGCCTATGGGGTTTGGAAGATGGTGGAAGCTCCAAATCTGGATGGACCATGGGGTTTGGAAAACAATGGCTCTGAGTCTGATGGATCAGGAGGTTTGGAAGATGGTGGGAATTCTGAGTCTGGTAGCCTATGGGGTTTGGAAGATGGTGGAAGCTCCAAATCTGGATGGACTGTGGGGTTTGGAAGACAGTGGGAATTCTGAGTCTGATGGACATAGGATTTGGAAGAAAGTGGGAACTCCGAGTCTGGATGGACTGTGGGGTTTAGAAGGAATTAGGAACTCTGAGTATGGATGGATTGTGGGGTTTAGATGACAATGGGAACTCAGAGTCTGATGGACTGTGGAGTTTGGAAGGTGCTGGGAACTCTGAGTCTGGATGGACCACAGGATTTGGAAGAAGGTGGAAGCTCCAAGTCTGGTGGCCTACAAGATTTGGAAGAAAGTGGGAACTCTGACTCTGCATGGACCGTGGGGTTTGACACCCTTAGAAAACACAAACCACTGAATTTCCCATTGGAAGTTCTGGATTTTAACTGTGGATGGATGGATGGATGGATGGATGGATGGATGGATGGATGGATGGATGGATGGGTGGATGGATGGATGGATGAGCAGGTCAGGTGTGGAGAGACCCTGAGGCAGATTTTCCTTCAGAGATTGGAGTGTCTTGGAACTCAGGATCCAAACCTTGCCCTGCATCTTTCCAGGGATGTCTCGTGAGAGCCAGAGCACTGAGGGATGATCCGAGAGGTTTCTCCATGGGTGATTGTGGCAGGACTCTCTTTGGAAGGGCTGGATCTGCTGGGAGCTAGAGTGGCCGTCTGTCAATCACTTCCACAGAACCCCAGAGGGTTCGAGTTGGAAGGGATCTCATTCCAACCCCACGGGCAGGGACACCTTCCACAGACCAGGCAGAAGGAAAACAGGAAGCCTTTAAATATACTTCCCAGCTTTTTCCTTGTATTTTCCTCAAAAATCCAAAGTGAACTTTGGATGCCCATTGGAGATGAATTCTCCAAGCACAGGGCAGAGCTCTGGCCACAGGGCTGGCAGTGGTGGCGTGATGGGAACTCTGTGGGAAGTTGGATTTCGGAAGTGCCCTGTGATGTCCCCTCTGTGATAAGGGAGTTGGATGATATGGAATGGGAGATCCTGCTCTGTTGTTTAGATCCCAAGCTAAAACTGTAGGCTGAAATCCATGTTTCCTCTTTCCATTTGGATTTTCTTTTCCCTCAATCCCGTGGAATGTTTGGTAAAGAATTTTGGTTGACAAAGACCACAGATGCCTTTTTTCAGGGCAGGGAATCTGTGTGTCCTGAAAATCCCAGGTTTTTGTGTGAAGGGGAATGTATTCCCATGCCTGCTCCCGTTTTACTCTGCTGAGGCGCAGGAGGTGTAAGAAAAGCTGGATTTCTCTTCCCAGTGTTGATTGTAGGAGTAGTTTTATATTCCTTTACATTCCCAAAATAAGGCACTGAAAAGGAAGTGGGATTTTACTCCAGGCCATGAATAAGAAGAACAAATTGAGATATGAATTTCCCACTCCCGGTTTTTATTTTATTGTACACTTTGGAATGAAAACGGATGCGAAAATATTGGATCACCAATCGAAGGCAATCGGAACTGGCAGTTCCCTGGAATTTGAAACCCTTCTGGTTCAGTTTCAGTGTAACCAACCTGGAAATGTCCCTGACGAATTTTCGAATTGGACTTCAAATACTGAATCGTGCAGCAACTGAAGTCCTGGGATGCTGGGAAAAGTGACTGGGTTTGATGGGATGGCTGCAGGAATTAGCTGGGTGTTCCCAAAGCAGAGGGGACTGGAGCACAGGATAAGTTTTCCAGTTTTTTTCAGTTGTTTCTCAGATCCGGGAGGGTAAGGATGGTGTGGGAGAACTTCCCATTTTCTGTCATGAAGCACGTTGAACGTGAAATCATGGAGTTGTGGAATTACGGAGTGGTTTGGGTGAAAGGGACCTTAAATTCCACCCAGTGCCACCCCTGCCATGGGCAGGGACATCTCCCACTATCCCAGGCTGCTCCAAGCCCCATCCAACCTGGCCTTGGTCACTTCCAGGGACAGCTTCCCTGGATAAGCTGAATCCCACATAAAATCATGAAACATTTGGATCTCACTGTGCTACCAACCCACCTCTTCTCCAGCCTGCCCTGGAGCCTGGATGGGACACAAGGAGGGATAAAAACATGGATTAAAAGGGATTAAACCAATTCCAACAACACCATGGATGCACAAGAAGGATTTGAAGGCCAGAAATGCTTGGGAATGTGAAATTTCCTTTTAATTTGGGACAGGAACTGCTGGTTCACCCAAAAGTGATGGAGCTGCATCTTCCAGTCCCCAAATACCTGCAAGTCCCAACCTCCATTGATCCCAGAGCTTTCCTTGACATCCAGGACTGGAATTCCCTCTGCATCCACCATGGAAATGGAATAATGAGTTTTGGGGTGACTGGGATCCCCAAACTTTAAAACAAAGTCGATCATCGGCTTCTTGTTCGTTTTCTCTTTTCCTGCCTTGTCAGGGCAGAGAATTCCCTTTGGAGGAAGCTGTTTTGCCAGAAGGATCCAATTTTTTTCCATGCTGAGAGGAAGAGGCTTTCCTGGTTTTATTTTGGGAGAGTCTACATGCTGGGAATGTTTTTTCCATATATTGAAGGGTGATTGAAGCTCTCTTCCTCCCCCAGGAGTGTGTGATCCATCAGGAAAATGGCTTTTTGGAGCAGTTCAATTAAAAAACCCTCCAGTTTGGAGTTACAAGCACTCCCTGCCTCTCCATGCTAATAAAGAGATTGGGAGCCATCTGGAATAATTCTTGCATTTTCCCATAAAACTATAAAAAGCTAGAAAAAAGGTTCTTTTTACATTTCAATTTTTTTTTTTCAATAGAAAATAAGCAGCACTGCAGGAATGTTTTCCCCTTTTTACGTGCTCCACCACAATTCCGGTGTCAGTCAGCACGGAAGGAATGAAACCAATGGATTATCCCTCATGCAAAGGAATTTAGGGACCTGCAGTGATCAGATGTTTTCTGTCAACTCTCCCTGAACTCATGACTCTGTGTCACCCTCAGATCCCATGGGAATGTTGGTGTAGGCAGGGAATTGTGCTCTGTATGATAAAAAATAGGAACGACCATTAACCCAAACACAGGGAATTTGGGATTGTACATTCTGCTGATCCTTATTAAAATATTCTTTAGTTTTTCTTTGGATCTGTCAGATTGGGGAGCTTGTATTCAACATATTCCAGAATCCCAGAATGGTTTGGGTGGAAAGGGACCTTAAATCCCATCCGGTCCCACCGCTTCCATGGGCAGGTACAACTTTTACTGTCCCA
This sequence comes from Callaeas wilsoni, assembly GCA_013398955.1. Classification (NCBI taxonomy): domain Eukaryota; kingdom Metazoa; phylum Chordata; class Aves; order Passeriformes; family Callaeidae; genus Callaeas; species Callaeas wilsoni. Next base: position 5,068 of record VWPU01008964.1, read on the forward strand.
GATTGCTCCAAGCCCCGTCCGACCTGGCCATGGACACTTCCGTAGTTGGGTTATAGAGAGATTCAAGCGAGGAGAAATTCCCTCTTTCCCAAAGGGTCCCTCCCCAAACTCCCTGACCCATCCCAGTTCAGTCATGATCCATCAGTCATTTCCCACATTTTGTAACTTACTGGGAGTAATGGAAGCATGAAAACATTCATGTTGGGAATTACCTCCAAGAACATCGAGTCCGACCATGCCCCAGCGCAGCCAAGGCCGCCACTGCTCCATGTCCCCAAGTGCCACATCCACAGGGCTTTAAATCCCCCCGGGAATGGGAATTCCCCCTCTGCCCTGGGGGAACACCATTCCAACACCTGACAATGATAAAATCCATCTCAGATTCCTGATGAGGATCTGAAACCTAAATAGGACCATTTGGGTTCCCTCCAGATGGGTCTGGAGGGATGGGATGGATGGATCTGTGCATCCTGACGTGACCTCTCCTGCCTGGTTCCTTGTGTGACACATTGGGGTTGGATGTTGCCTTACGGGACCTACCACAGGTGATTTACAACCAACTTCCTTCCTTTCCCAGTCTCCGTAAAACTTTTTTCCCATTGAGAAAGAGACTGGAATGTTGAGTGCTTGGGCAAGTGGATGTTGAGCTTTGCTCATCACTAAGGTCATGGTTACAACCGGAGAAATATTCCCACTGATCCCTCGGGATCCAGGATTTTTGGAGGCAACTTTCACCTTCCACGGATGGGAGGGAAGAACAGGATCACTGCGACAACCGCGCCTGTGGAATTTTTGGATGGATACGACCACAAAAGAGATGGAAGGAACGCAAACCGTTGAGGGTAAGAATGAAGAGCCTCAGCACCTTCTCAGGAACGCTCAGACCTGCTGCACACTCCAACTGCCAAGGGGAAAGCGGAAGCGTTTGTGTCTGTAAATACCCTATAAATACCTGTAATGGGATGTATTTACTGTAAATGGGATAACGAGGACATTCTAACGATCCCCGCTGTTGTACAGAACCCAAACTCGCTCTCTGATTTTCCCACACCCCCGCTGTAGATTGATTTTGGGTCGCTGTTGGGTCTGTATCTGGTTGAGTTCCAAACTGCTCTCACTTTTACCTCAAGGGTTTCATGTTCTTTATGTACATTTTATAAAGAAAAAAAGAAACCACTCTGGATTTTTTGGGTACCTTTTCCATTGCCAGCAGTATTTTCTGTCTTTTCCAGTGTTTTCTACTCCCAGATCCACTGGGATGAAGGCGAGGGACGGGATTTGGTGGGGGATATTCCTCGTTCCGTGCGTCCCTGACTTCCTGGGAGGTGTAAAAATGTAGGAATGTGTTTCCCCATCCCTCCACTTCCTGCTAAGCACTGAAAGGTTTTAATCAGAGCAGGAAGAGGCTGGGCCACCCTCTTCCCTACTGGGGCCAGTCCTTCCCTTGACCAGTCCCAGCAGAGTTTTTCCAGCTTCATGGACAGTTGAGGGTCAAAATCCATTTGTTTGGCTTTCCATAATTCCCATTTAATCCCTGGGAAGCACCCCAAAAATGAAGATGTATGTGCCCTGCCAGAGCAGGATGTTCCCAAGAACTCCTCCTGTGCCACGTGGGAATAGGGGGATGGGCACGTGGAGCTCTCCTGGGAATCTCTGCCGGTGTGTAATGGGCTGGTGCAGGTCATCACCCCCAGATCCAGCCTGGATGACGGCGTGATGATCCCAAATTTCTCATGGTTGTTGGATACCTGGTCCAGTGTGGAGGTTGCCCATCAGAAATTTTGGGGCTGAGGTCCATTCTCTGCTGCAGGAACAGTCTGCATATTCCTGATCTTGTCCAGCTCTTCTACTGCGACTAAACTTTAGAACCATGGAATTGTTTATGTTGGAAAAGCCCTCCAGGATCATGGAGTCCAACCATTCCCCGGCACTGCCCAGGCCAGCACTGCCCCATGTCCCCAAGTGCCACATCCACATGGATTTAAATCCCTCCAGGGATGAGGACTCCACCACAGCCCTGGGGTTCCACTGCCTGTCCATGGGGAAATTTTCCATAATTAAACCAAATTAAACCTCCCCCGGCCCAGCCTGAGGCTGTTCCCTCTCCTCCTGTCCCTGTTCCCTGGGAGCAGAGCCCGCCCCCCCCGGCGGCCCCCGCCTGTCAGGGACTTGTGCAGAGCCACAAGGCCCCCCCTGAGCCTCCTTTGCTCCAGCCTGAGCCCCTTTCCCAGCTCCCTCAGCTGCTCCTGGAGCTCCAGACCCTTCCCAGCTCCGTTCCCTTCCCTGGACACGCTCCAGCCCCTCTGTGTCCTGTACCTGGGCATCCCAAATGCTCCCCCAGGACTGGAGGTGCCCCAGCAGCGCCAGCTCAGGTTCTGCTGCCACCCCAGTGCTGGCACAGCCCAGGTGCCGCCCTCTCCATCGGTCTATGCGGGGCCAGACCTCCCTAGAACTCTTCAGGATTTTTCCTGTGGGTGAAATGAGACCATGGAAATGAAAACACGATTTGTTCCTTGTTGTGTTTTCCTGTGTTTCCTTGTTTCTTGTTTTCCCTGCCCTTTTCCACCATGGAAAAGGCCCCCATGGTTTTCCACAGGATGTCACTGATCCAATTAGCAAAATGATGGAGGCATTTTCCATGGTGGAAAACCATGGAGGCCTTTTCCATGATGGAAAAGGACAGAGAAAACAGGAAACAAGGAAACAAGGGAAAACACCTGTCAGTGTGACCACACATCCAAACGGATTCCCGAGGGAAAACTCAGAGTCCCCAGAGGAGCCTTGCTCTCCACAGGGTGACAAACAGCAACACATGGGGATTTACACCGTAAGAAAGAGAAACTTTCCCATCTCATATATTTCAGCCTTAAATATCCTGTTATCCCATTGGATCTCACAACCTAAAATCATTCCAGAGGCTGTTATCCCATCCCGGGGTTATTCAGTGATGACACCAATGGGGTGGAGAACTTCATCCCATTGATCTACTCCACCTTCCCGCATGGAAATTGGATTTTGGCTCCACATTGGGCCTGGAAGGACCCAAGGGCACATCCCATGGATATGAACACAGCCTGTGTTATCCGTATTGCTGATGGAATCACAGAATTCCTGAGGATTTGGGTTGGAAAAGACCTTAAAGCTCATCTTGCCCTTTGGCAGGGACACCTTCCACTATCCCAGGTTGCTCCAAGCCCTGTCCAACCTCCCCTGGGAATTATGACAAATAAATTGCATCTGCACCCCAAGACTTGAACCTCTCTGTCCCCATCCCACTCAATTCCATAAAGATTTGTGGAAGTTGGTTCACACAAACATCTCAGCAAAAACGTTTGGTTTTGGCCTTGATTTCCTAAAAAATTCCAAACCGAACCAGTAATATCCAATCTATCTTTGAGATAGATTTTAACTGATTTTTGGAAACTTTATCTGTGGGAACAGGACCAATTTGGGATAAAATGAGCTGGGATCGAGCCTGGCCTGTAAAGCGCATGGATAAATCAATTCCTGCTCCTAATCCATTGGTTGTTTTTATGGAGTTGACATATTCCTGCTCTCCAGATGCAGCTCTGCCAGGACTGTCAGATTTGTCTCCCTGGGGAATATTTTTTTTATTCCTGTTGGAGGATTTTTGGCATGTTGCCTTATTTTCTTTCACTGCCAGGAGGGCAGGGGTGTATTTGCAAGGATTAGAGTATTACTGGAGTGGCTCCAGGCCTTTCCTAATCCCCATTATTCCTCTAATCCCACCGCGACACAATGCTTCTCTCACATTGCTTAATTATGCGGTGAAAATTAATAAAAAAATAGTTGTAAAATGACATTCTGAGGAGGGATCTAAATCCCAATTTCCTTGGGATACAGCAAAAATTGGTAGGTTTGCTGTGTTCGGTAATCCTTGACATTTCCAGCCTAATTCCTCAGGGAACAAGGATTACACGACCTCCTGGGAATCGATTTTTGCAGGATCTCAGGCCTTTCATTTTAATAAATCTTGGAATGTGTGTCCCATTTCCAAGGGACTTGAAGGGCAGTTGGGATCACGAGAACAACTTAGACGTAGGGCGGTTTTTTTGGGAATGAGGCACTGGATAAGGAATTTTATTCCTGCTGCCTAGGGAATGTGGGATTGTAGGGAATATTTCCTGAGTGGGGAGGATTTTTAGTGGTCACCAAAAATCCAGCCAGGAAAAATTCTTAGAGAGGGAGATCATGGTTCAGGTTTTGCTCCTGGATCCCTGGAAGTGTCCAAGGCCAGGTTGGACATTGGGGCTCGGAGCAGCCTGGGACAGTGGGAGGTGTCCCTGCCATGGCAGGGTGGGAATGGGATGGGATTTAATGTCCCTTCCCACCCAAACCAGTCTGGGATTCTTTGGAATGGCCTAAAAACACCAACAGCTCCAATCCTGCAATACCTGAACTGAGGGATGCCAAGGAACAGTGGCCATGGAAAGGCGATAATCCCTTGGAGTTTTATTATTATCACTTTTTCCCACTTTTTTTTCCACCAACCTCCTGGAATCAGTGTCCAGCATCCATTAGGAACTGGGGATTAGCTGAGGATCAGGCGCTTCTAATTACAGTGCTAATGAAGTGCTAATCGGGCACCCTAATCACTCCAGCAGCACTGCTCCAAAGCCATTCCATGCTCCAGAATCCTGGTAGGCTCCTGCTCCAGAGACTTGCTGCCTTTGGCATCTGCCCAGGGTAGGGGAGAAGGGATGTGGGAGGGATTCAAAGAGATTTTGCACTGGGAGGGACAAAGTCAGGGCTGCAGAAGAGGAACTGAGAGGGGCCTGGGAAATCTGGGAGGGTCTGGAAAAATGAGTGGGAATGATTGTCCATGTTCCCCATAGTTCGGAAGGAATCCTTTAGCTGTAGAGTAACTTTTGTTCCCAGGTTTGTCTTAATGGACAAAACAAACCATGGCCCTCTGTGGTGTCTGGCTGCTTTTCCCCACTTATTTCCTAGAAAATCCCACAGGTAGGCACCTTCTTGCATAGAATATGGAACAGACTGGAATAGAATAGGATTATGGAATGGTCTGGGTTGGAAGGGACCTTAAATCCCACCCAGTGCCACCCCTGCCATGGCAGGGACGCCTCCCACTGTCCCAGGCTGCTCCAAGCCCCAGTGTCCAACCTGGCCTTGGACACTGCCAGGGATCCAGGGGCAGCCTCAGCTGCTCTGGGAATTCCATCCCAGCCAGGAATTCCTTCCCAATCTCCCATCCATCCTTGTCCTCTGTCAGTGGGAAGCCATGTGTCCTGTCCCTCCATCCCTTGTCCCCAGTCCCTCTCCAGCTCTCCTGGAGCTCCTTCAGGCCACAGTGAGGTCACCCCAGAGCTCCTCCTCTCCGGGCTGAACAATCCCAAGTCTCCCAGGATTTTTAAGCTCCATGGCGCAGCCACAGCACCACTCAAACCATGGCAAGGTTGACACCCGCAGGAACAAGAGCTCCTTGGGCACCCAAATCCCTTTTTGCTGGGAATGCTGCTCCCACAGGCAGCTCCTGGCAGCTTTCCCACATGGCTTTGGGACACCTGGAGGTCCTGCAGCCACCCCCAGCCCACAGAGACAACCCTGCTTGGGAGATGAAAGGTGACAGTCCCAGAATCCTCCTATTTGCCTGGATTTTCTGGAAGATGATGCGGGTTTTATTATCCCAAGTGGAAGACTCTGCCAGGAGCTGCTGCCTTCCCCTGGCAGCCCCGTGTCCCACCGAGCTTTGCCATCGTTCACACGTTGTTCCCAAATTTTCATCCCGAGCTCCTCTCGGGCAGCCTCATTATTCCCGACATTGAGCAAACACCTCGGGATTCGTGTTCCCCACGTGATGCTCTCCCAGGTGTTCTCCAGACTGAACCCAATGGAAAATGCCAGGCTGCGCTTTCCATCAGGTGTTCTGATAAATAAATCTCTTTAATTAAAGCCGGCTCTTGATTTCTTTTTCAGTCAAATCAAAGACTTTCTCATCTCTCGAGCGGTCAATCCCCCCAGCCTTAACTCCGTATCAGTATTCCTGTGTGTTCCGAGCCAGCAGGGAATGGGATCAGCAGGGAGAAGCCTCTTGCTGGGCGAGCAGCAGGACCCATAATTCCAATTAGGAAGAACTTTAGAGGCGATTTAAGCTCCAGCTGGGCTCTCCCTGAGCCTGCAATCACCACCCATTAGCGAGGAAGATGATTTAGGAGCAAGTCTTGGAATATTTTCTCCATTGAAGCAAAAAAAAGGATTTGGATTTGTCTCACTCCTCATTTTCTGTGAGGAGAAACGAGGCTGGGGACATTATTGACCCCTTTGAGGGACATTATTAAATTCTGGGAGGGGCATTTTTTACTCTTGGGAGGAATATTATTCACTCCTTGAAAGGACATTTTTAATCCCTGGAAGAGGCATTTCAACCCCTTGTAGGGGACATTATTAATTCCTTGGAAGGAGCATTTTTAACCCTTGGAGGGGACATTATTAATTCCTTGGAAGGACATTATTGACTCTTGGAAGGGACATTTTCAACTCCTGGAAGGGACATTTTTAACCCTTTGGTAGGGACAGTATTAACCCCTAGGAAGGGACATTATTAACCCCTGGAAGGGACATTTTTAACCCTTGGGAGGAATATAATTCACTCCTTGGAAGGACATTTTTAATCCCTGGAAGAGACATTTCAACCCCTTTGAGGGACATTATTAATCCATGGAAGAGACTTTTTTAACTCTTGGGAGGAATATTATTCACTCCTTGGAAGGACATTATTAGTCCCTGGAAGGGACATTTTTTACTCATTGGAAGGGACATTTTTAATCCCTGGAAGAGACATCTCAACCCCTTTGAGGGACATTATTAATCCATGGAAGAGACTTTTTTAACTCTTGGGAGGAATATTATTCACTCCTTGGAAGGACGTTTTCAATCCCTGGAAGAGACATTTTAACCCCTTAGAGGGGACACTGCTGACCCTTGGAAGGGACATTTTTAACCCTTGGAGGGGACATTATTAATTCCTTGGAAGGGACATTTTTAACCTCTCGGAAGGGACATTATTAATCCATGGAAGGGGCATTTTTAACCCTTGGAGGGGACATTTTTAACTCCTTGGAAGGACACTTTTAAACCCTGGAAGAGATGTTTTTTACTCATTGGAAGGGACATTTTTAATCCCTGGAAGGGACATTATTGACCCGTAGGAAGGGGCTCTTCAAGGCTGCTGAAATGAGAGGAAGGCGCAAAAGAACATCCGTGATGATTCCCAAGGGAACGGGAAGAACAGCCTGGAAGGAATGTTGATGACATCCAGAGGAACAGGGACGCGCAGGGTACAACCCCAAGTTCCTCAGCCTGAGGAGAGCTCCTGAGGGGGTTCCTAAGGGTGAATATCCCAATCCGTGTCCTGGTGCTGAACCTGGGCTGGGACAACCCCCGGGATCAATCCAGGCCGGGATGAGCAGATGGAGCAGCCCTGGGAAAGGATTTGGGAGGTTGGTGGGTGAGAGCTGGAAGTGGCCAGCCCAGAACCTCCTGTGCCCTGGGCTCATCCCTAGCGTGGGCAGCAGGAAAGGGATTGGGATTGTGCCCCTCTGCCCCTGTGCTCAGGTGAGACCCCACCTGGAATCCTGTCTCCAGCCCTGGGGCCCAGCACGGGAAGGACCTGGAGCTGCTGGAGGGAGTCCAGAGGATGATCCGAGGGATGGGGCAGCTCTGCAGGGAGGAAAGGCTGGGAGAGCTGGGATTGTTCACCTGGAGAAGAGAAGCTTTGGGGTCATCCAACTGTGACCTTCCAGGACCTGAAGGAGCTACAGGAAAGATGGAAAGATACCATTTCCAAGGGCTAGAGGGAGAGGACACAGGGAATGGCTTCCCAGTGCCAGAGGGCAGGGACAGATGGGATACTGGGCAGGAATTCCTAGCTGGGAAGGTGGTGAGGGGCTGGGCTGGAATTCCCAGAGGAGCTGTGGCTGCCCCTGGATCCCTGGCAGTGCCCAAGGCCAGGTTGGACACTGGGGCTTGGAGCAGCCTGGGACAGTGGGAGGTGTCCCTGCCACGGCAGGGGTGGAACTTTAAGGTCCCTTCTGTCCGAACCTTTCCATGATCCTATGATTTTTAAGCTGCATGGCGTAGCTGTCACATCCCAAATCCAGCCCAAATCCCTCCACGATTCTGTTGAAATCCATCCCGTTCCATGATCCTCCTTGACTTGGGGTCTGTCCTCGCCTTGACTTCCCACCCACCCTCCACAGGCAGGAGGGGACAGCAAAGCCTGCCTTGCCCTAAACATCTCTGATCATGTGAAATCTGTGATTAGGATCCAATCTCCTGGCTCCTGCCTCCAGGGAATTGCTTGCAGGTGCCAGGAAGGAATTCCCCTCCAGACACAGCTGCCTGAACTCCTCCTGCCTATATTTGCCTGGGAAAAGCTGAAGCAGCAGGAGTTTCCCTCAGGAAGGGGTGGCTGTTCAGGCTGTCCTTGGTGCTGCTCCTCTGGGATCCCTGCCAGGTGTTCTTGTTCCCATTTTCCGGGTGCTTTGGCAGATTTGCAGGTCAGGCAGGAATTTGCGACCAGGTGGAACTAATCGGGATTGTCTGGGCCAGCCCGGCACAGGTCAGCTCCTCGATCCCTGCCCAGGCATCCACGGCCTCTTGGCCTCCCGTGGCACGGAACAGCTTCTCCTTCAGCAAAGAATGAAGGATTTCCACCTCCTTCCCGCCAGGAGAGCGGATATCGGGATTTCCAATGGAGTCTAATGGGCTGTGACACTCCCGTTATGATCCAGGTGATTGGAGAGTTTAATCTGTACTTCAGCGTGGGAATTCTTCCTCGGAGCAGACACTTCCCCAGCAGAAGTTTATTTTTCACGTGAGTAACCAGGCAGGAATTTTTATTTGTGGTGGTTAAAGGCAGGAATGTTGTCAGGGAACGTGTGATGCATTCCCAATGGGAATCAGGCTTTCATAAACCTCCGGCACGAGGCCCTGCCTAGGGAGGACTTTTCTGGTGGATTTTTTAACGGGAAAAGAGGAAACGGCCTCAAGCTGTGCCAGGGGAGCTCCAGGCTGGACACTAGAAGGAATTTCTTCATGGAAAGGTTGTCAAACATCGGAACGGGCTTTTTTCCCGACTCGATTTTTCCCCACTGCTGGGATTTTTCCCCATTGAGGGCCCAGACTTGGGGCCCCAACGAGGTCACCCTGTGCCCAGCGGGATCCAAATCTCCCCTGGGCTCCATGAAGGAGCTCTCCCGCTCCGTGTGTGTGTGTGTAGCACTGCCTCCATCATTCCGTGCCCGAGTTTCCTAGGAAATCTGTCTGTTAAGGAACTTCATCCAGGTTTTCCTCGCCACTCCTGATCAGATTGACGAGGATAAGGTGGAAAACCTTGTGCCCAACCTGCCCTTGTGGGTGAGATGTATCTTCTCGGGAGAAGCAGTGAAGTGAGGGATCCTTGTGCCAGGAGGTGAAATCATGGCAAGGGAAGTCATGGAATGGTTCTGTTTGGAAGGGATCACAGGGGACGATGTGGTCCCAGCTCCCTGCTCCAGCAGGGCCATCCCAGAGCACAAAGCCCAGGATATTCCCTGCTTTTTTCCAATGGGTCTTTTCCAATGATGCCTTAGGATGACTCCAGATCATGCCAGAAAAGATTTTCCTCTCAGGACAAGTCATCTTCAGGGTATTCCAGCCTCTCCATGGGAGAGGAAGGACCTGGAGCTGCTGGAGAGAGTCCAGAGGAGGCACCAGGATGATCCAGGGGATGGAGCAGCTCTGCTGGGAGGAACGGCTGAGAGAGCTGGAAATATTCACCTGGAGAAGGGAAGGATCCAGGGAGAGCTCAGAGCGCCTTGCAGGGCCTGAAGGGGCGCCAGGAGAGCTTGATAGGGACTGGGGACAAGGGATGGAGGGACAGGACACAGGGAATGGCTTCCCACTGCCAGAGGGCAGGGATGGAGGGGATATAGGGAATCAGGAATTCCGGGCGGGGAGGGTGGGGAGGGGCTGGGATGGAATTCCCAGATTTGCTGTGGCTGCCCCTGGATCCCTGGAAGTGTCCAAGGCCAGGTTGGACATTGGGGCTTGGAGCAGCCTGGGACAGTGGGAGGTGTCCCTGCCATGGCAGGGGTGGGATGGGATGGTTTGGAAGTTTCCTTCTATCCCAAACAATTCTGGGATATTTGCGGGGTGCGTTAGGAGCCGCAGTGAAACCCAAGTGTTCCTCTGGTTCTCGACACTCCTGGTGGCTCATCCTGTGCCCTTGGAAGCAGGAAAACTCCCCCATCCCAGACTCGGAGTTATATTTGAATATTTGGCCTTTCACTTGTTCAACCTCCTTCCCAGAGCTGTTTTCCACACAGAAACCATCCATCATTTGTAGGGAATTGCTAGAATGGAAATAATAGCCTTTTCTGTCCCTCGGATTCATCCAACATTTCCTTTTCCATTTCCCTCCGAGTGGATTTCTAGGAATTCTCAGCAGCCTTACCGATAATTCATCAACAATCCCTGTTTTTTATATCCCTTAAACTGCACCGATTCCCTCTTTCCTTGATTCTTTTCCTTGGTTCTTTTCCTTGATTCTTTCCTCCTTTTCCCTGGAAAAACTTGTGCCATAGCTATGGGATCTTCTCGTTCCCATCGGTTTTTTAGATTCTCTTTTTTCCCTCCTTTTGCCTTCCAGAAGGAACTTTTGCTCTGTGATTGGATCTTTTCCCTTCTCCCTCTCAGCTCAGCTGCTTCCTTGTGCTGCAGGGTGACAAACTGGGAAAAGCTTTATCCCGGGATTTTTTGCAATGCCGGAGGTTTCGATTCTTTAATTTCTATTTTGTTTTTGTTCCTCTGGGTTTGTAAAATCGTTTTTATTTTTATGAAATTTTAATTTTTTTAAAAGAATTTTTTACTTTTTACTTATTTTTCTTTTTGATGGGGCAGGTTTTGGGGTTTTTCTATCCCTGGAAGTGCCCAAGGCGGGGTTGGACGCTGGGGCTCCGGAGGTGTCCCGGCCCTGCCTGTTCCAACCTTGACGATTCCACGATTTTCAAACGGAATGACTCCACCGGGAAAGAGGGCGGGAAAGGTGTTTTGGGAAGTGTTTGAGCAGGTCCCTTGCTGGAATTATGGGAATTCTAGATTCAGTTATTATCACTTCATTCTAATTGTCATGCCAGTTATTAGCGTTCTAGGTAATAATTGTTTTTAACATTAATATCATAATTATTAATAATTATTTATTAAATTAATTAAATTTTAACTCATTATAATTTCATTA
>VWPU01008965.1:0-12581 GCA_013398955.1 Callaeas wilsoni
CAACAAAACAAAAGAAGAGCACCTCAAACCCCTGCAATGTGGCACTTGGGGACAGGGGCTCGTGGTGGCTGGGCAGTGCTGAGGGAATGGTTGCACTCGGTGATTTAATGCTCTTTTCCATCCCTAGTGATCCTGTGATTTATCCTGTCAGAGGAAGCCTCCCATGCAGGAGGGGCTGCGCAGCCCTTCCCTCGCCCAGGTGAGTTTCGGGAGCTGGTTACCCACGGTGCCAACACGGTCATCTCAGGGGCGAGACAAGGAATCACTTCTGGGCCTGTGAATATTGTATGGCTGCTTAGAAATTAAAATGAATTTTGAGTTGTGTAGCATTTATCTGCACTCCTAATTTATATTTGAACAGGAGAGGAACTATTTTCTGTCTTGAAAGCCAACCTTAATTTTTATCTTTATTATCTTAAGAGCTTAGTGAATAATTAATTCTTTTTCTTGCAAGTTTTTTTGAGATTTGAAGCAAAATTAATTCAACCAAGGCCCCAGCTTTGTTGTCATTGATTTTGCAGGAGGCTGTGGAGGTCCCAGAGTAGCTGAGGGTCCTCCTGGGGCCACAAAATGAGGCAGTTTTGGGGATAAAGAGCCTCTTTCTCCAAGCAGAAGAGCCAGGGGAGCAGGGCTGGGATGGAAATCATGACAAGGACTGGGATGGACAGAGACCAGGACAGAAGGGAAATGGGTGTCAGGGAGTGAGTTGGGCATGTGGTTTCTAGGATTTGGCACCTCTTCAAGGATAGATACTTCCTTCTGATGAGATTTTTATTACTTTCTGTCATTGTAAAATTTTATTTATCTTTGATCAGAGATGAAAACCAGGTATAAACTCTCCTGGGGTAAATGAGGATGTGGAAAACACCAACCCTGGGATGAACCAGGTGCTGAGCAGCCCCCACACTGGGGACCCCCAGCCTGGAGCACCGCATCAAGAGGGGCAATAATTTCTTTTCACAGACAAAAAGTTTTCACGAATGAGGGTCCCTCACATCCTCAGAGAAAGGGCAGAGGGTCTTTGCCCTGGCTTTTCCCACCACAAATTGCCCTTGGAGCCCCCACAACTCCCCAGACACTCCTGGCACAGCCAATTCCCATTTACAACCCGATTTTCGCTGACAGCTTAAGGTGTGAATTCACAGAAATTAATTCCAAACTTCCTGAATATGGATTTGATTATTAGCGGGAGGAAGAGACTGTTGTTCTGGCAGCATCCCTTTATGTAGAAAAAATTAATAAACTCGGTATAAATGCTCCGTTTCCATCAGCTCTGGGCTGTCAGTGCTGGCAGCAGGGAGTCAGCGCTGGTTTGGTGTGAGTGGGTCCAACACCTTCACTCTCCACATTTAACCTTTTCTGTGTCCTGTGCTGCCTCGATATCAATTTTCTTCTAATCAATTGCTTCTTTCCAGGTTGTTTTCCAGCATTTCTTGTTCTCTCCAAGCCCAATGCATTCACCTGCTGCTATCAGCACCCCGGGCCTGACTCTGGCCCCAGCCCATGGAGCCCCTGAGCCCCCCAGGTCCTCCCAAGGTCCCACCTGGCTGCAGGTGTTTGGAGGGGCATTTGCAGCTAATGAAGGGGAGCCGAGGCAGCACCTGGGGAGCTTCATCTTGCACAGACATTATTGTTGAAGGGGTTTCATTTGCACCGGCAGGAGCTGGTACCCTGCTGTGATTGGCATCTTAATCAATCGAAATACTCAGCTGATGGCCCACCCTCCTCCTGCAGAGCCCTATTTCACTCCAACCTGGATGTATTTATGAAGCAATGCCTGTGTTTTTAAGATTGTTGTTTCTACCCAGCTGATGTTTTTGCTCCTATTAAGCACAGGCCAAAATGCCACCACCAGCACTGCCATCTCCCTTGGGTTTACTCCAAGTGGTGCAGGTTTTTGTGGATTTTTGCATGTCTCAAAGCTTGGAGAGAAGGAGAAGCCTGGATTCTCCTGCGTTTAGGATGAGCTAGTACACAGGCCAGACAAATGCCAGAGAGGAGTGTCCATTATTGGGGCAAAACTGCTCAAACAGGGAAATTTTCAGCAGTGTTACACGATGTAGTTAATTTTCAGCAGTGTTACACGATGTAGTTAATTTTCAGCAGTATTGTGCTGTGTACTCGACCTCCCTGACCTTAAATAATAGCATCTTAAAACAGTCTTAAAGGAGCTAGTTAAGGGAGGGAGTACAGCTGACCATATTTCAGCATTGATTTTCTGCCAACTTGCTGTACTTTCAATAACTTGAACTCCACAGATCCCTCACTGAGCTCCCTTCCCTGGGATGGGGCTGCCCCCAGTGTGGGGGGACAGAGGGACAGGATGGGATGGGCAGTTTGTGTTTCACCTGCCCCACACCTCTCAGGGCTGAGACCCCGCCCCTCCCAGCTGATGCTTTAAGCCCAGGAGAAGGGTTATGTGTAAACAGAAAGAATTTCCGTGTTTTTCTAAGAGCTTCGGAATGTTTTGAAACAACTTTATCTGTTAATTCAAAAGCCTGTTTGAATAACCCAAAATGAGATCAGTATGGAAGGGGCTGGAAGATCATCTAACAAAGAGCAGCAATTCCTTCCCATTCAACTCAATTATCCCTGGCTCAGTCTTGGGGAAACAGCCCGATTGCTTTCCTGCCAGCTCCTGGCTGCCGAGTTAATAACATCGCACGCTGCGTGTGATGCACCAGAGGATTTCGCAATTACTCCTGAAGAATTTCCCTGGAAGGGGCTGGGAGGGGTGCAGGGGCCGGGGGCGCGTCGGGAGGTGCCTCGCTCCGGTTGAGTGTCACCCCGTCCTTGCTCCGGTTGAGTGTCACCCCGTCCTTGCTCCGGTTGAGTGTCACCCAGTCCTTGCTCCGGTTGTCACCCTGTCCTCCTCCTGTTTTCGGGGCGCCGCGGGGCTCCAGCACTGCCGGACCCCGCGCTGGGGCTGCGCTGGCCCCGGGCTGTGCCGGGCGGGCCCCGGGCTGGGCGAGGCAGGGATGGGCACCGTCGGACGGGTCTCCTTTGCTCCATCCCCAGCGGAGCCGGGCCGGGCGATGAGCAGCAGCGCGCTGCAATTGTGCTCCCTGGCTGCCGCACCGAGCCCTGCAGCTGCCGGGGCTCGGCAGCTCGGGCTCGCACCCGAGAGCGCAGGGGCACAGGGGCAGCTGCGAGGGGCTGGGGCTGCCCATTTCGGCTTTGCAGAGCCTGGACCAGTCCCGGGACACCACAGGAGCTGGATCCTGTGGGCTCTGAGGATGCTACCGATGGGCACCCCCGGACAGGAGGATGAAGGAGGGCTCATGCCCAGCTCCCTGGGGCAGGGCACAAGTTGAGCTGTGTGTCGTGGAGGACACGGGCAGAGCGGTCCCGCACACCTGCCCTGACCCCGGGCGGTCCCAGGCAGCGAGAGCCCCGGGCAGCGAGCGGCAGAGGTGTAACAGAGAATGCCTCCCTTCCCCCGGAGGTGATGTTCGAGGCTTGGCTGTCACCGCCGGGCTGTCCCAGCCCTCTGGCACCTCTGCCATGGCACCGCGGCTTCACTGGAGATCCTGAAATCGGCTCCTTTATTTCCAGTTCCAGGCCGTGACCGTTCCACGGGACAGGCTGCACCATTCCCTTCACCGCCCCGTGCCTCCGGTGCCTGGGCACATCAGCCAGACCCATGGACATGTCCCCTCTCAAAACCAGGATGGAACTGGGATTTTAGCAAAGAAGGTTAAATAAATAAACAGATAAACTCAAATAAAGTAAATAAAGGTAAAGGGGGGGGGGGAACAGAGAATGCAAACAAACCGTTAAATGAACACAAACTGTGAATTTCCAGTTACAGAGTGTTCCTAGCCCTGCTGGCTGCTGGGGAAGGGGCAACTCAGTGCCCTTCACACACTCCCAGTCCCTAAGGGAAGGGATGGTGAATTAGAGAGATGTCAAGGATTCTGTCAGTTCAGCTGCCAACCTGAAAAACCTGGTGGTTGCAGGTGGTTTGAAGCCCATTTTTCAAGCAATATTAATTTCAGATCAACCTGTGCCTGTTTCTCTGCCCTCAGGAGTGCCACAAGCAGAAGCCAGCTCGGGGCTGATGGAAGTGTCCGTGCCCCCTGAGCTCTGCTGTCCGCCCCCCCGGGACTCCCCGGGCCGAGCCTAGCGGCAGGGGATGTGTCAAGCTTTAACTTCTCACTACAGTGAATAAACGTCGGGATGCTTTTACCATCCCTGGTCCATTCTGATCCCACCCTCACACCTGAAACCTTCCCCGGCTCGCCTGACAACGGCATTGTACAAGATGGATCAGTCCTGTCTCGTCCATAAAACCCAGCACGGCAGCGAGAATGATCGAGGGCAGCGCTCGGTGCCGGCAGCCGGACCCGGCACCAGCGGCACGGGGAACCCCCTGACCGCAGGGAACCCCCTGAGGGCAGGGAACCCCCTCGCTGTGACAACGGGGCTCCCTGGCCGCTGCCACACCGACAGGAACCCACCACGAGCCCAGCGCTCTAATCCCTCCTTAAGCACCTCGGCAATGAGAGGATTAACCAGGGATCTGCCATGGCCGTGTGCCACGGCTGAGCCTGAGGAATCCCGACGGGAATTCCCGTGCCGTCCCGCATCTCCCTCTCACCAAGGGATTGCGCTCGTCCTCCCCTCCCACACAAGAATTCTCCTCCGGTCCCTGCTGTGCTCCGGCCCCAGGCTGAGCAAAGCCCAAGCCCCTGTTAATGAGCAGCCCCTCCTTTTCCCAGCCCTCACCGAGACCCGTGGGGAGGCGATGGATGGGACAGCACCTGCGGGCAGGACCTTTGCTCAGCACTTCTGCAGGACACCTGCAAACACGCGGAGGCTCCAAAATCTAAAGCCATGGGCTAACCCCAAACTAACCCTTCCTGCCACGAACTATCACTCCTCAGGTGCAGCCCCTCGGCCCCCGGTCCCCAGCGGGATGTCTCTGGGATACATCCCCAGCCGGTGCCCAGGGGCTCCCTGAGGGCCCCAGGAGGGTCACGCTGCTTCTAGCACCCCTGTTCTCCCTCTCTCTGTTCCAGCTGCTTCTAGCACCCCTGTTCTCCCTCTCTCTGTTCCAGCTGCTTCTAGCACCCCTGTTCTCCCTCTCTCTGTTCNTTCCAGCTGCTTCTAGCACCCCTGTTCTCCCTCTCTCTGTTCGGTCCCGCAGTGGCACAGCATCCTCTCACAGCCCCAGCTCTGCCTCCAGCTCCCCACACCCAGCACAGACATTGCTTTTAATGATGTGCAAATTGGCTTAGGGCACAATGATTAATCGCGGGCTCAACATCTCGGTGAGGGGACCTGGTGGCTCTTTGTCCGAGGGCAGCAGCTGCGGAGGAGGGAGGAAAGGCTGCAGCCCGGCCAGGCTCTGCCCGCGCTCCAGACACACAAGAATTGATTTGGGATTGTTTCTGTGCAGCAGGCGATCCAACAATCAGATATATTTCTTTTGCAGGTCTGAGTGCAGAGCTCTATTATTCATACTCTGGCTTTAAGTTATAGCCAGTGTCGTGTCAAATGTACCAATTCCAGCAGCTTTAATGGAGTTGGCCTCTGCACCCCTCGCCAAGTGGCAGCTGATATTTTCTGCCCACATCAGTTGTATCTACAAGGGAAAAATATCGAATGCTCCCCGTGGCTCTTGTTCCAGCGCGTGGGGAGGGGAGGGGAGCTTTCCTGGCCGTGGCGATGCCGCGTGTGCCGCGTGTACCAGCGTGCACATGGCCAGGCACGTGTGGCTCCTGGCACAGCCAAAGCCTGGCACTGCCACGAGGCTGCACGCCAGGCCCAGGGCACCACGGCCGCCTTGCGTGGCGTGACCAGCCGGGCTTTGCTCCACCGATGGCACCCGGGGATCTCGGGTGGCCAGAGAGGAGAAGAGCCCAGCTCCACGTGTTCACAGCTTTCCTGGCCCTTTGGCCACCGCTTTGCCAGCCAATGGCCAGTGCAACCTGACGTGATTGTGTCGGTGTGACAAGCAGCAGGACCTCACTGGGAGCCTGGGCGGGAGCCACCCACAGCAGGATGCAGGGTGCCCACTTCAAGCCATCACTCACCCATCAAGCTCTCTCACCTGTGCAGGGTGCTGCAGCTCCCACCAGCGAAATACCTGAATGGGTGGCAGGAAGAAAGCTTTAAATCCTGTAACTAATAGGTCCAAGGTTTCCCTTGAGCTGCCCTTGCTGCCTTCTCTTCCTCCTGCCCCAGCTGTGGGGAGGCTGCAGCACCAGTGAGTGTTGTGTGCTGGGCACGGGGATGTGGGGAGGAAACGCTTCCTGCCGGTGGGAACACCCCCAGAGAGGCAGTGGAGGGGGGCTGCCCCTTGGGATGAGGGCTGGAGGGTGGGCTGTGCCTGGGGTGCTGTGGGAGGCCCTCGCTGTGCCACGACATCTTCCCTCCTGCACACCCCTTCCTGACCTCAGCGTCTGGGAATGCTCCAGCCAGGCACTGAGCAGCAGCTCCAGCACTCTGAGGGGCTGAGAGGGCTCAGGGCGTGTTCCCACATTCCCTGGTGGCTACACATCCTATCCACGCTCCAACACTCCTACTGCAGCCAGGGCAGAGACCCTGCAGACATTTGGTTCATGTCCTGCTGCCGCTCAGAGCTCAGCCTTTGGTCCATAATTGAATCAAATATTTTAAAACAAGCTTTGATCCAGTGGAAAAGGCAATGCTCCTGGCTGCCCCCATCATCATGGCACCTGTAAACAGCTGGCAATGTGCCCACCTCCTAATTTTAGTAACTAATTATCTCTCCTTATCTTGCATCAGGCCAGTAGACATCGTGTCACTAAGTGATTAATACAGTTCACACAGCAACATGAAGCTGCATCCTTCATTCGCCACCAGAGTTATCCTGTTTGCCCTCTCGTTGTTTACCTTAATAAAGCAGCGAGAAAGGCAGGAAATACAAGGAATCAGCATTTGCTGTAGGATGAGCAGCTGGGAAGGCAAAGGGGCAATAGGGCTGGGCCAGGATCTTCTGGAGGCAGGAGAAGTGGCTTCGAGGAATTTGTAATCAAGATTTAGTACAGGAGCCTCTAATGGGCTTGTAAATCCTCTGCCCCTCTGCGTGACCAGGGCAGCCCGTGGCCTGCTGGCACCCTGCAGAAGGGATTTGAAACCTAAAGGTCTTGAACCACAAGAAGACAGAAGGAGGAATTTCTCTTAAATTGCTTTCCACTGTTATTTTCCCCCCATAGCTTCTCCCACGAAGCCGGGAAGGATCCCCTTCCACCCCATCCCATCGCTCAGCCGCCAGCTCCTGCACATCGCTGGTCACGGGATTGTGCACTGAGCCAATAAATTAAATTGTGGTGCCTTCATCAATATCAATTTTGATGATACTAAAAAGGGCCTGACCAGAGGCACCAACCCTGCTCTCAAAATTAAAACAGACTGGTTTTTTACCCCTGAAATCGTCCCATTCCATCAGGCCATGACGGGAGCATCGCTCAGTCACCTTGGGGTAGTGGGTGTGTGGGTGGTGGGGAGCTGGGTGGGCTTGGCAGGAGGAAACAGTGGGTGAGTGGTCTGGGGCAGGTGGGCAGCTGAGGGGGGCAGGAAAGCAGGTTTGGGGTGTTTGGGGCTCAAACCTGCCCAGGGCTCAGTCCCATCCTCACCCCGGCTCCTCCCAGCAGCAAGGGCAGGCAAGCACTTACAATAATGAGGTATTCAGCACTGACACCTTTTAATTCCCCAAATGATTAACTTGCAGCAGATTAGAGCTGGGATGGCTATTTAATTAACAGACACGTCAAGCTTGCTTATGAGTCATTAAAAAAACCCACCCTAATGATTGACTTGTTAATACGGAAGAAATCAATTAGATTTTTTTTTTTTATTCCTCCTCTGAAGTTTTTGGATCCAGCCGAAAGGATGGAGGAAGAAAGGATGCTGGGATTCAGCAGAGCTTTATTCTTTACAGAGGAGGATGCAGGAACAGCTTGAGGCAGGGATTTGGAGGGGTTTTGGGAGGCAGGGACTGAGCCCTGTCCCAGGATGCAGAGGAGGATGCGAGCAGCCCCTCGACACCAGGCTGGTTGTGTGGAAAGCTGCCCTGTCCTCCCTCAATCCCCTCATTCTCTCCTCCAGGGCTAAATTCCAAGTGTTCCACCACCCTTTCCCAAAGCCCTTTACCCTGACCTGCCTGGCCCCCACTGTGGCTTTCCCAGAGAGCCTGGAAATGTGGATGGGAATGGCTGGAGTGGGATGAGGGATCCAGGGTGGCTGCCTTGGGGCTGGGGCAACTCCTCAGCTCAAAGCTGGGGGTGACTCGGGTGCTGCTGGGGGAGGTGGGTTATTGCTGGCAGCGGGGTCTGATGGCAGCAGGGTCACAGATGGATCCTGCAGGTGCTCAGTGAATGGTGCATCCAGGGAAAACGCAGTGTGGCTTGGGCAGGAAAGGCTGGACCTGAGCAGGAGTTGGCTGCTCAGGGAACAGCTGGTGAAGTTCAAGGACAAAGAGGATTTGGCAGGATTTGGGAGTTGCAGCCAGCGTGGCCCAGAGAGCGCCGAGCTCAGCAGGGTCAGGGCCAGGGAGGTCTAAAGATCTTCCTGCACCACATCGATGTCAGGACAGGGAGAGCCGGCTCGACCCTCCTGCTCCCTGGGGACAGCCCACGAGGGGTTAAATGCCTTTCTTACACACAATTATGTATTGCTGTCTTCGGAGTCTGACTTAATGCACAGAAACTCTGATTGCTCAAGTCGTAGATTGCCTCTTGACATTAATTACTATGTAAATCCTGCAGATTAACATTGTCAGATGATGAGTGGCAAGTCTCACTCGCAGTCAGTCTCCCAGGAGCGCCGCGGTTGCAGAAGTTGCCATAGCGATTTTTTCCTCTTGGAAAAAAAAATGATAATAGAATAAACTCAAAACAAGCCAACACATCCTTGTGCTCCCACCAGGTGCTGCTGCTCTCCCTGCTGATCCCAGGGCCTCAGTCGGACCCTGCTGGGGCAGGAACTGAAGTTGCATTTTGACCCATCAGTGGGGTTAATGCGCTTCAAGTGCCTGTCTGGCTCCCCTCAGTGCTTCACACCTAAATGTCAGTGATGGGGGGCTCATCCCCACTCCACAGGAGCTGCCTGGCTCCTGCTCCCCTGGCTTTGGTCATTCTGTGCCCTCCTCATGCTGCTGGGCACAGCCCCAGCGGGCAAAGTGGTGCTTTTGGGGGAACAGAAAGCCCCTCTGGGTCTGCTTGAGGAGGAGATTTGATGTTGTTATCCCAGTCTCTGAAGTCAAACAGTGAAAAGAAAAGGAAAAAAACCCTCGTTTTTCACTCAAGATTAAAGATGCATGAGCAGAACGAGCAGGGCTGCTCACCAAGGAGTCAGGGGCTTTGAAGGTGAGCTGAAAGCTCACTACATAAATTGATAAACTGCCTCAGATCTGTGGTCAGGAGAGCACAGGCAGCCGGCTTCAAACCTCGCTGTGTCTGGGGGTGCTTCGGACTGGCCCCCCAGCCCTGTGCCCTGGCTCACGTCAGCCCTGGTACTGCCACGTGGGTGCCCGAGATGCCGCTGGGGCTGGCTCTGCTCTGGTCCAAGATGTGCCCTGCCGTGCCCTCCCGCAGGTCACCCAGCTCCCAGGACTGGAACAGGGGTCCCCCAGGGCTCCCCAGACCTCCCCAGATCCCACTGAGGCCTGGGATCAGCCTCCGCTCCCCGGGGACAGACCGTGGGTCTGGGTGGGCTCTGCAGCAGCCGTCACCTCTGCATCCCCTGAGGGAAGTTGCACGACAGAGGTTGTTTATTGCCTTTGAAAGGCAAGAATATGTTTCTCATCCATGTCATACTTCTAAAAATACCAGACGTGTTGCCCCGACTCTCCTCTCGTGCGCTAATGACAGCTGAGGAGCGACGTCTGTATCATAATGGATGAGAAACAAGTGCCTCTGTACCCGGGAGAAGGCTGATTATTTTACTGGCAAGATACATTAAAAAATGCCTTGTGACACAAAGTAACATTAATGTCAGCAAGCGGCAGCGCGGCGCCTCCGGGGAGCCCCGCTCCTGTCACCCTGATTAAATTAGCGCGTTCCCCGCATCCAGCCGGCCATCAATATTCATATCGGGGTGTGCCGGAGCCAGGGCTGCTGCTGCCTGACGGCCCGGAGGAGACGAAGCAGCCTCAGCCGGGGGATGCGGGAGCGGATCCGGGGGTGGCTGCCCTCCAGGCAGTGCCGGAGCATCCCCCTCTCTCGCCCCAGGCCTGAAGAGGGGCGGGGATGTCGCCAGACCTGCACCCCGGAGTGATGCTCCACAGGGAATTCCTCCTTGGTCCATGCGATCTTCCCTGAACAAAAGACGATTTTCAGGGTGGAATGAAAACATGCCAGAGCCCCTGGGTTTGGAGCGGTGTTTCTCGCTTCCAGAAGCCCCAGCCCACGGGAATTCACGGGGCTCCTGGCTGGAATGCCCATGCCTGGAGCTGCTGCCCGGATCTCCTGCCTCTCCTCAGAAGGTAATTATGCTCTACTGGGCTCTGCAAAATTCATGGCTATAAATGTCTCCACGCGAGGAAGGTGCTGTAACTCATGAAGAATCAAATGCCAAAATGCCACTGAGGAAAGGCCGGAAAGAGCTTTAATTGCCCCAATGAATCAGTGTCATCCCAGACTTCCAAGACATCACCGCTCCACCTGCTGCACATCAGCCCTGTTGGCAGCTCGGGCTCGGGATTTGTTTCCAAAAGTATTGCCAAACAGGCAGCTGTGGATCCTCCTCCCAGCTCCCACCTCTGTGCGTGCAGCCCCAGCCCCGTGCAGGGCCAGCCCTGGCTCCCCAGTTTGCCCCCATAACTTCTCCTGGACACAAGAGCAGGATCTCCATAACTCCAGGAAGGAAAGCTCAGGATGAGCAGGGCCTGGGGAGCCGCAGGATCACCGCCAGCATTGCCGGCTGCGGGGCGTGCTGCTAATGTGGGATAACTGTTCTGTAACTTTGCTGCTGCTGCAGAGGGGTGGAAACGAGTGAGAACAGGCTCAGGGTGGTTTCAGGAGCAATGTGGGGGCTGCCCTGAGCTGAGCTCTCTGAGAGGTGCCAGTCTGCTGGGTGAGGGAGCCTGGACTCGTGTGGGAGCTGACACCCACCTGAAGCATCGCCTGTAGGACCGCAGACTGGTTTGGGTTGGAAGGGACCTTAAAGCCAATCCCATTCCACCCCCTGCCATGGGCAGGGACACCTTCCACTACCCCAGGGTGCTCCAAGCCCCGTCCAACCTGGCTTTGGGCAATGGAACAGCCACAGCTTCTCTGGGCAACCTGTGCCAGTGCCTCCCCACCCTCACAGGAAAGAATTTTTTCCCAATATCTAGTCTAAACCTACTGTCCTTCAGTTCAAAGCCATATTTCAGGTGACCCCAGCTCCATCCTCAGTTCAGGGCTGACTTGCCAAGGGATCCGAGCACAGCAGCTGGCACTGGCACTGCTCCTGCTGCCATTGCCCACAGCGTGGGGTCCTGTGGGCTTCCAGAGCCCAGCGGTCAGTGTAGCTAACAACCTTTTTAAAATTTAACTCCCTGGGAACTTGTTATTCCAGGATTCCAGCCATTAAGGGCTTGTTAATATTTATGAAATAATTAATAGATGCACCTCTGTTCTTTAATAACTCATGTAAAGTTGTGCTGGGGAAGGCGGTACCGGGCGTTCTGCTCAGAGCAGCTCAGAGCAGGAGGAGCCCTTAATTATGTATTAAACACACACAGATTTATTACACAAAGTTATGAAAAATAAAGGCATTTAATTTAAGAAATAACGAGGCAAGTTCTGCTACCTGGAGAGCCGCATTAATGAGGCAACTGGCTGTGGAGCTCTGCTCCAAGGAAAAACATTTACAGGGGGCCTGGCCCTGTTGTGGTGAGGTCTTTCCTTGTGTGGGAGATTCGGTGCTCACCAGGGTGGGTGTTGGGAAGGGCAGACAGGGCCACCCCAGTGCCAGCCGTGCACATGTGGTGTGCACACACACACACGATGTTTTCTGGGAGCTTTCCCACCACCAGCTCCTCTCCATGAGCACCAGATGCTCCTTTGCTCCAGGGACCCCCGTGCAGGTGCCCCCCATGTGGACTGAGGGTCTCTGGAGCGGCACTGGAGGCCCCGGTGGCAGCACATGCACAGGCCGCTACCCAAGCAATGATCTATATTTTCAATTTTCCAAAAGATTATGTTTTCATCTTAAAAGATGTTGTCTCCTGCTTTTTGACCTGAATAAAGTGAAAGATAATAGAACCCGGGTGAAATATATATCTACATTAATCTTACACAGCCTCGCGCCGCTTCCAGGTGCTGCGGCAGGAGCGGATCCGGTTGCAATCAAATGCCCACCTGGGTCTGAGTGATTCCCACTCTGATTTAACGGGATCAAGTGCTGCTGTGAGATGCAGCTGGTCCCGGTGCAGAGAGCACAGCTTCCCCCGGGGAGAGTGGTGGAAAAGCTCAGGGGTACATTTTCCCCGAGAAACATCCGTGGCAGGGGAGGTGTGTGACCCTGTCACCTCCAGACATCGGAAGGTGACAGTGGGGTTGTCATGGAAGCTCTGCTCCAGGCTGGGCCACGCAGCTGCTGCCAGCTGGGCAGAATGGTGCTGTGCC
>VWPU01008966.1:0-18871 GCA_013398955.1 Callaeas wilsoni
ACACTCTGACTGCCTCCCCGAGGGCATCTCCCCCCTCACACAGAGCAAAACCAGAGTTCGCGACTGCTGAGGGTCTGGAGGATGCTCTGGAGGATGCGACGCTTACCCCTGAAACCCCCCCTCCATCGGCTCCCCCCAGGTCTGCACAGGCACCGGGGTGGTGCTGTGCAGGAACCTGCGGAGAACGGCCTCGCAGCCCCTCCTCACCGATCCCGCCAGGGCAGCACAAACCAGCCTCAGACGGGACCCAGGGATTTCTTCTGTCATCCTTCAAGTCCGTTTCATTCACACGCCCGAAACCCCAGCTCTCTGTCAAGGGCAATAATATTGTGTTGTAAGATTCTCCCTTTCCCATAGCAGTGTTTACACAGCTCAGGAGAACATGGGACTTGAACCGTCCCAATACTAAAATTGACGCAATTAACTACAAACCCTCATCAGAAAATCTCCTCATAGCCTGCTACTATTCTTACTATTTGTAAACTTTATAAACAAAGCTTCCTCCTGTTTTCACAAAGGGACAGAACATTTTTTTAACACAGTTAAATGCTGGTCTATTGATTTCTGCTTCAGTAGGTTTCTAAGGATAGTTTCAATTACGGCAATCCACCATCTGGAGCTGGATTTTCCACAAATCCAACAAATACAGAAGCTTAGGCTGCCCCTGGGAAGCAAAACAGGATGGTTTGTTTCTGCTCAGCTGATGAACAAGGAATGTGACCGGGAAAAACGAACATCCTGAGAAATGCCAGGAATTTCCATCCAGCACAGATCACATGGAAACGTACTGTAAGTGAAACAACAGACTCAAATGAAGCAGAAGTCTGAGGAGAGCCAAAGCAAACTGTGCTCCCCAGCAGCCTTCCATAGCTTCAGCTGTGCACTCCAAATCTTGAGTTTCATCCTAAAAATGACTTTTGACTCCACATCTCTATTCCTCGCAGACACATCATTCTACCTGGAGGCAAAAGAGCCTCTTCAGATGCAGGAGTTTTGCTGTCATTTTGCTATGCACAGGTTCATTACAGAGCACCTTGTCTCACTACAACAAAGAGGCCTGGGGGTTATGGTGCTTCTGGAATTCACTAATGGCCATCACCACCAAGGCTGGGCGACCAAAACTGTCTGAAAACGTGCTGCAGAAATATCCACTTTATATGAAATTATCCTTTAAAGGTTCTGTTAACTTAACACGTAATTCTAATCATCGACCGTTGTAACATCTACTTCTCTGAGAACTTTTACAGTAAAGATTGTGGGAGAGAGAATGACTTGGAAGAAATCAAATCTAAATTTGGAATAGATCACTTTTTCACAAATTAGGGTAATCCTCAACGCCAGACCTGAAACTATGAAGTTTCTTGACTTATGGTCTTCC
Source organism: Callaeas wilsoni (assembly GCA_013398955.1). Classification (NCBI taxonomy): domain Eukaryota; kingdom Metazoa; phylum Chordata; class Aves; order Passeriformes; family Callaeidae; genus Callaeas; species Callaeas wilsoni. The sequence continues at coordinate 1,379 of VWPU01008966.1, forward strand.
CAATTGTTACTACTGGCTTTGTTCACCTGCGTGTCAATGGTTATAGCAAGTCCAGATTATATTTGAAAGCAGGATGGCCTGAATTTTGGCTGAGCAGAAGTGGCAAGTACTACCTTATGTTTTAAGGGAATCTAAACAGAATTGTATCCCAAATTAGGCTGCTCTCCAAGAAGAAAAAAGAGAGCCAAAAATAGCTTTCTGGTTGTAAATAAGTTAATCGACCCATAAGGATAGCAGTCTTGATTGCAAATCATCCCAGCCTTTAAGCGGTAGTGGTGGAGGTGTCCTCAAAATCATTTTTAAAAGGGTGTCATCCTTCTACCACCAGGCCTGTGCATGGAACTGAGGCCCAGGAGTGATGCCTCGTGGCCCCAAACACACAGCCCTTGGCATTCCACAGACCGCAGCCAAAAAGGGCACTGGGAAAAGCACCTACACAACAGCCCCAGAAAATCTCGGGCTCACAGCAGCACTTGTTCCTTGCTGCACTGGTGACTGGGTGCTAGGCCAAGGACAGAATTATTTATGTGCTGCTATCCGTCACCAGAATTAATCCAAGCACTTGGCTCTGCAGTTAAGTTCTCATCGCTGTGAGGCCCCTCTACCACCACCACAGCCAACCAGCCTTCGCACAACAAGAAACAGCTGCCTAGCAGGTCACACGCAGGCCAAAAGCACTCCTCCAGAGTTACATTGTGTACTACTATTTTTACTTCACCTAGCACATCCATGATTTACAGAATCACAAAATCACTTAGGTTTGAAAGACCTCTAGGATCACCAAGTCCAACCATCATGCCAGCACCATCACCTTGTTCACCACTAAACCATGGCCTCAAGCACCACATCCACGTGTTTTTACACTTCCAGGGATGGGACTCCAAACCTCCCTGGGCAGCCTCTTCCAATGCTTGACAGCAGAAGAAATTTTCCCTAATATCCAATCTAAACCTCTCCAGCACAGCTTGAGGCCATTCCCTCTCCTCCTGTCCCTGTTCCCTGGGAGCAGAGCCCGACCCCCCCGGCTGCCCCCTCCTGTCAGGGAGTTGTGCAGAGCCACAAGGTCCCTCCTGAGCCTCCTTTTCTCCAGGCTGAGCCCCCCAGCTGCTCCTGGTGCTCCAGACCCGTCCCCAGCTCCGCTCCCTTCCCTGGGCACGCTCCAGCCCCTCAATGTCTCTTGTTATGAGGGATTCAAAGTGCCTCGGCAGTGTCCAGCACAGGGGGACTGTCACTCTCCTGGTCTTGCTGGACACACTGTGGCTGGTACAGGACACCCGTGGCCATTTCTTCAAGCCTCTGAGTCACCTCCTGTTGGAGAAAGCAATTCTAACGTCTTCCTAGAATTTCCTCACCACCATTCCTGCATGCCACACCTCAACAGCACTGCTGAACACGTTCAGGTTACACAGAACAAAATGTTCCCTTTTCAAGCAGTAAGATCTTCAAAATAGCAGTAGTTTAATGGATTTTTCCAAGGTTTCTATCTTGCAAGGGTACAAACTGATCCCTGTCAAAATGTTTTCCACTCGGTTCAACTCTGCAGGATCAATCTCTTGCTGCCACAGGTCACAGTGTTCAAGTGAGTCACAGTGCACAGGTAAATATTCTCTCTGGTCAGATGCTGAAGTCACTCTCTGTTTGTGGAGTGATGATACACCAGGAATCCAATCTGCACTCTCTTTCCTTGCTGTAACCAGGAAAAAAAAAGAGATTCAACCACAGAAACACAAGGTGACAGCAAACAGCAGGAAGGACAGTCAATGGATCTGTGATGAACTGTGCAACCTTTTTACCTCTCCCTTGTAATATTAAAACACATCAACAAAAAGAGAAAGTGGGGAAGAATTGATTATTTACTTCCACAAACAGAGCTGAATGCTTGAGGTCATTTTCTTAATAGAAAACTATCAGTTCTGATTTCTTCCAAGGTAAGTGCAAGCAAAGCTAGTGCAAACTCTAACGTGAGACAGGAAAAAAAACCAAAACGGAAAATGACACAGATCTCTGCTCTTCCAACAGCTTTAAATAACCAAACTGCCGTATCTTGTCTGCTAACAAAATGCCTGCTTTGATGTAGAGACAGCAAAGAACATTTACCTGTGTTCAGAGCGGCAGCCCCGCAGTCGCTGACATCCTGAACGCTCCCAGGATTTCCAGCTGGTTATTCCTGCTGCTAGCACAGCTCTGCCTGCCCACAGACCCTTCCAACCTACCATCTTGCAGCTCTATCTCAGTTATATCCTTTCCAGTCTTGCTCATGGATCTACTCCGACACCAGCACAACTAATTTAAGACTAAAGTAGGTTTCCAGTCTTACACTCGAGATAAACTATTTTTCAAGAAAAAACTAGTCAAATTTTGAAACAAACCCTGAAGAACTTCAGCATATCATGCAGTTCTATTTGAGGAATCTGGATGAAAGAAGAGTCCTGGGGTTTGACTTATTAAAGAGCTACAACTACAGAAATTCACTTTAAAGGATACAAATATTTTCAGTCCGTCTCTCTGTTACTGACGTTTGTAGTCCTTCAATGAAACCTTCAATTTCGTATAATCTGAGAGTCAGCATTCAAATCTGAAATGATAATTTTGCACTACAGGAGTAAGCTAAGTATGCTCATTTTTCGGAGTCACCTCATTAGAAGGAGGATTTATCCATAATTCATCCACAGCCCCAAGTGTGCTTCCAACTAGGGAGCACAAACACCCAAAAGCCTAGAGCAGCCAGGACTCTGGAAGGATTACTGGCCACTGCCTTCATGAAAACACTCCGTGGCAAAACGATCCTACTAGACAATATTTTAGTGAGGCACCTGCACGATTTGGGGCTGGGAGGCGGCTCACAGCTGCACCAGCAGACACCCACCTCCGTGACTGGCAATGCAGGACACGGGCTACATCCAGCATCTATAAATACCCCCACAACGCCTGGTAAAGTAGGTTAAGCTTAGAGTGCAAGAAATTGCAATCGGATTAAGATCAGTTCCCTCAGACTGGAAACTCCCAGAAGCAAAACCTGAGAATGAAGTCTCTGGACTCTCCAAAACCCACTGGTAACCTTTAATGTTATCCCTGATGCTACCCTGCATGGCAACACCATTTGTATGAGTAGGGTTAAAGCTGCCTGCCCAGAGGAGAGTGCAGCACTGGGGTCAGACAGCAGCTTCCATCCCAAACTGGGGTTCAGGCAACTTCTAGCTGGAGAGCAGCATTTAACACACGGCTCACAGTCCAGTGCCAAGCCTGGAGAGAACCAGGAGGGCTCAACTGTCCACAAGGGAGGTGCTGCCAGACCAGGAGTCTGTGTCCGCTCTCACAGCAGCACTTTGCTTCACCCAAAACATTCCTGCAACCTGTGTCCGAGGCAGCCACGGCATAACCCTGCAGAGCTGAGCCTGTTATGGAGCAGCTGTCAGAAACAAAGGGTGACACTGCCCTGGGAAATTTACTGTGCAGCACCTGGAGCCTCTCCTGGTGAACAACAATAATAAATTATGCAAAGGGCCATGCCAGGTACTTTTTCAATATGAAACAGCACAGCAACAATTATAAAATATACCACAGGAAGGAGGACTGGGGAGGGGGTTTGGTTGATTTTATTTCTTTTCTTTTTAATTTTAGGAGCCTGTACTCAGATGAAAAGCAAGGGAAAAAAATCTGCCCTTGAGGCCTTTGCATAAGGTCAATGGAAAGGATTTAGTTTCTTTGGATAAAGCAACAAGCATGTTTCCATCACCCCTCTAGATACCTTAGGCCAGCAAAGTGGCAACGTCAATCACAGCCTGCATCCCACTGGCTCCGATAAACACCTTGGACCCAGCCATCAGACTGAATCCTAAAATCACATTCTATATTCTTATAAAAAATATAAATCTTCTTCTATAATCATAGAATAAGAAATCCTCCAGAGGCAGGAGAATAAGAATAGTTACATGTTGCTTGTCACTGACTAATTAAATAACTAGAAAGAATAAGCAGAGAAAGTATGTGTGTGAAAATGTTCAAGCTGCACTAATACACAAATAAAATGTTGGAAACAACTTGTACTACAGTGAGGAGACTCATAGTGGAGCGGGCTTTTAACAGGCTCCAGACTCTCCTGGGGAGGGATAATGCTCTGACCCCAGCACTGGGCTGCTTTTCCACTTGACCACTATTTCCACAAGAAATAATCCTTTGCGCAATGCAACCACAGAAGATCTTCAAGTCTGGATCCAAAACTTTGTAATATATAGGGTTTTTTCCCAAATACTACCAGCCCAACATCTATGCGTAGCTAAAAATACACAACGCCAATTTTTCAATTTAGATCTGCTTCACATGAACTGGTCTCTTGCTTATGAGTGCCCAGGTGTGCTGTTCTCCTGAACATCTGATCAGTGCCTTCACAGGTTTAGAGAGGAACTGAGCCCTTCTGAAAACCTGGTCTCAGCTGCAATGTTCTTTCTGCACTGTTACACTGCAAAAGATTTTGATCTGGATCTTAGGAACACCTCGGAACACATGGTCCCAATGGGCATTTTTGCTTAGTTCTGCTGAATTATAATGGAGGTGTGTAGAATTGCTTAAGCAAGAAATTAAATTGCAAGCCTACAGAGCATATAAAGCTTTAGTTGTCTTTGAAAGCACTCGGCTGGAGAACTTTTAGACACTAAATGCAAGGCAATTTTGTGCTAAGCTTTAGAAGTGGTATCTGTAGATAGATCTATCTATCTGATCTAATTTTGTACTTCTCCGATCTGGATTTCAAAAGCAGATGTTCTAATTCCAGGGGAAAGGGCTAGATCCAAAGACAAAGAGCATAAGAACAGCTGCAGTGGTCCATCTGGCACCGCGTCTTGCCCTCCACCACAGCACTGAGATGTCAGTGAAAAGAGCGATAACCAAAGGCACAACTGGATATTCTTTCATCCTCCAAGCACTTCCAGCTCAAGGGCCTCCTCAGTCAGCCACGCTGTCTCTGTATTTAATCACTGCTGCTGGGTTTCACCTCCCCGATGGCATCCCATCCTCTCATGGCCTTGTGCACACCAGACCCCATCGGACCAGGCTGGCGAGAGCTCACACAACTCAACGCAACACTCGATCGGAGCCCCCAGACTCGAAGTCAGGTTGAACAACACAGACCCAACACAGGAGCTCAGCTGTGTGAGCACCAGACCCCTTAGGGCCAGGCTGGTGAGAGCTCACACAACTCAACGCAACACTCGATCGGAGCCCCCAGACTCGAAGTCAGGTTGAACAACACAGACCCAACACAGGAGCTCAGCTGTGTGAGCACCAGACCCCTTAGGGCCAGGCTGGTGAGAGCTCACACAACTCAACGCAACACTCGATCGGAGCCCCCAGACTCGAAGTCAGGTTGAACAACACAGACCCAACACAGGAGCTCAGCTGTGTGAGCACCAGACCCCTTAGGGCCAGGCTGGTGAGAGCTCACACAACTCAACGCAACACTCGATCGGAGCCCCCAGACTCGAAGTCAGGTTGAACAACACAACCCCAACACAGCAGCTCAGCTGTGTGCACTGTCACCTATGCCCAGTGCCCAGCCACCACCCACCCTCTCCCCTCGTCACACAGGACCTGCCCTGGCACTTGCATTTGAGACACAACCTGAGTTGGCTGAATTCCCATGACCCTGTCCAGCGCAGCAGCAGCACAGATCTCCCCATGGCCACAGCAAGTCTGGGTGTTTCCATTGGATCCACTCCCTGAGCGCAGGACAGCAGAGCCTCGATGACACAAGGGATGTACACAACCCAGCACCAGGGTTTGCCCAGCACACCTCCACTCTGGCCAGGAGTGCCCTGCTGCCATGTCACAGCTTGTCTGCAAGCACTCAAATTACTCTGCTTTCCAAAGAACTGGAGAGGGAAAAATGAAGGAAAAAAAAAAAAAAAGGGCAAAAAAATCTAAAAAAGCATACTTAACTGAACTTCGGTTCACTTCCATTACTTTGTTCAAACCTTTACTCATGCTGAAATCCAGCAGAAACACCCAAAGACCAGTTATTTCTCAACACCAAAATAACTTAATGAACACTCAGAGGCTTTGTTAAACATCACACCATGACTCTGCGAACACCAGCTTTTGGGTTGATGTTTTTCTTACCAAAAAAAAAAATCTTGTGCACTCATAAAAATTCTGGCTTTGTTCTGTCTTGTGAAGCATTCAGTATGATCTAGCAATACCCTGTAGCAGGATGAGCACAGGAAGGAGCCCCCGATTCCCACTGCCGAGACATGTCAGGCATTGTCTAATGACTGATGTTTCCAACAGAATTTACAGCTTTAACAGCCTGGCAGCATCAAACCCTCTTCAGAAAGGCACACGATGGTGGCACTCTTGCCCAACATTGCAATTCAAGTGACCAAACACTCAGAATGCCAGGACTGAGCTGCTGCTCTGCTGCTGTGCTGGAAGGAGTGAAGGTGGCAGGTACCAAACCCCTTGCACGGCTCCGCCGAAGGCTGGAGTCAGCCAGGGATTTGGGCACAGGGCTGCTGCCTTCAGGAGCTTGGCAGATTGCTGGAGCTGCCTCCAACAGCTGGCTGCTCTCAACAGCATCGTGGATATTTGCTTATGTGGCAGAAATCTTCACTGTCTTGTTAGCGAAGACAATGCTGATTGAAGTGTTACAACAATTCAACTTCTTCCTGAAGGAAGAACTGCACAGATGGACACAGCAACTCCAACCCAACAGCCAAGGGAACTGCAGCAGACACTTCTGCAGCAATGAAAAACAGACTGGCTTCAATACATCAGCTGAGCCAACTCTAAACAAAGACCCTGCATCCTGCCAGTGAGGAGAGAACAGATCTAAAAAGACAGAATTTTAAATAAAGACCTTAATACAGCCATTCCTAACGCTAGCAAACGCTGCAGAAAGTGAAAGTAGAGAAATGAGGAGCTGCAATCACGTTACCTGCAGAGCAGGAAGCTGAGGGTTTTGTGGTTTTCCTTTTCTGTGTGGTTCCAGATGAGTAAAAACCCACTGTTCCCAGCCAGGACAAACCCAAGCCTTTGCAGAGCTTGGCTCCAGCACATGGATCACAGTCAGGAGGTGAAACTTCTGTGGAGAGCTCTGGTCTCCTTCCACCACCCAGCTTCAAATTTCAAATTTATGGACAAATGCTGGTAAGAATCACATCAACTTTATTCTGCTGCTGCTTGAGAAACTCTGAGACACTTCTGCAATGAACTGTTTCTTGTTTTCAGGTGATCCCTTTGCCAGGAGACATCCAGCAGAGACTCTTCAGGCTTTGGCTCCAGCCAACTGCCAGCTTCAGTCTCCGTCACATCCACAAACAAGCCACGTTATACCACAAAATGCTGTTTTCCCTAAAAATATATATATTCCTGTTACTGCTGACACCCCTGAACACCAAGAGAAAGAAGCTATTTAACTAAAAGAGTCCTGGTTTCTTCTCAGCAAAAAGGTCAGAGATGTGAATCCACAAAAAGTCACACAAAGTTGATTGATTATCAAAACCAGGGAAAAAAGCTGAAGGGACGCCTAAGAAAAGCCCAGCCTTTGCTACCATGGAAATACAATGGCTGTCACTCCATGAAGTGACACAGCACACACACACACAACTTTTTTTAAGAAGTAGCCAAAGCACTGGAACAGCCAGCCTATGAAAATGCATTTGCTCACATGTTCTCAGTGTTCCTTTAACAATACACAGCTTCTTAGGAGGAGAAATGAAATTCCACTTGGAAGGGATCTTCACATCAAAGTCTGGGAAATACATTTCAGACAGTTTTGAGGTTTGCAACCATGACAGAAACAGAAAAAAAGAGAAGAGTCCCTGACCCTTTCATTTTCTTTACACAGACTTGTCAGCAAAACATAAATAGGAAGGAACTACCCCTGGGAACAGCTCTTCCCACAGCCAAGGCAGAGCTGGGCACGGGCAGGAGCCCAGCACCTGGAAACAGAGAACAGCTCGGGCTGCTGCCTGGGCAAGGAGTGCCACGGCACAGGGACCTCAGCCACGGGGAGCTCAGCACTGCATCCTGCGGCTCCGCAGAGCTGCATCCACTGCACAGGAGCTGCAAGCTAAAAGCTGCTCTCTCTAGGCCAGCAGGAGTCAGTTCCACTGCATATTTACCCCTCATTTCACCACTTATTAATACACTGACTGCTTCCTGCCAGGGTCTCCCAAATCTAGGTTAGCAGAACATCAACACACCTCGTGTCTCACCTGACAGCACACAGTTTCACCAAATTATTCACTAAGGCAAAGCTGCCATCCTGAACTGAGACTTGCTGCTGTTTTCCCATGAAAGGGATGCAGAGCATTGGGGATCAAATCCTGCCACTTCTCAATGGCTTACAAGAGAAATTCAGACACCTGTGTTACATTCCTTTCATTTACAACAAGCAGAGGATCTGCAAAGCATCTCTCTCCAGTAAAAACCTTTGATCTTCCAGCATGGAGAACAGCAACTGCCTTTTCCTTCTCAGCACAAAATAACCCCCACCTTCAAATTAAAGACGTTCTTCTGGAGGAAAAGAAGAGGATGCACAGCAGAAACCATCACTTAATGGGACAGAACAACAGGTATGTGCCAGCCTGCGCCAGGTCCAGGGCAGACCCCTCCTTCACTCTGTAAGTGCCACCAGTTTAATCATCAACAATTACTGAGCGCTGACTGAGTACTTGAAAAAACAAATTACCACCCAATAGCTCCCGTCACTCTCATTAATAGCTGGCAAGCATGACCTACAGAAATTGCCTATGGAACAGAAAGCTGTTAAATGGGTAAACGCATTCATGCTCCTGTCATCCTTTCCTTCAAAATACATGTGACATTTGCATGGAACATGTATAAAGCCAGCAAATAAGCTCTCAGCACCTTAACAAGTGGTTTAAAGAGAAAACTACAATTAAAATACACTCTGGGGGTAATTAAAGCAAACACACTGTCACTCTTTAGCAGTTAACAGTATTTTAAATGGAAAATACTCAACAAAAAAATCTCTCTTTACTGTAAACCACTTTTCCCAGGAACAAACAGGGTTTGTTCTGTCAAAAGAACTTTTGAGTGCTTTCCTAATAGCTCACTTCTTAATTTGCCTGGTTAAAATCTAAAGGGGAAACAAGCCACAGGCACCTCTCAGCAGCTCTCTGGGCTGACACACAGTGCCCGTCCCACAGCACAGGCAGCTGCTCCAGCCATGGCTCTGCCCACAAGAAGGTCCTGATCCAGCCCCCAGACCATCATAGGCTCCCCCCAGTCCCACCCGTCAGGTTGGACATGGCTCCCTCCCAGCTGCTCACTCTCCTATTAACTTATATCAGGTTGAACTTCCTAACAAGAAGTTTCATTTTTACCTGCACGGATTTTAAACTAACAGAGTGCAGGGTTAGCCTGGACATGAGGAAGAAATGTTCTGCCATGAGGGCGGGGAGGTCCTGGCACAGGGTGCCCAGAGCAGCTGTGGCTGCCCCTGGATCCCTGGCAGTGCCCAAGGCCAGGCTGGACAGGGCTTGGAGCAGCCTGGGGTATTGGAAGGTGTCCCTGCCCATGGCAGAGGGGTGGATTGAGACGGGCTTTAAAGTCCCTTCCAACCCAAACTATTCCATGATTCAATGACTAACTCCAGGGAATAGCCAACTGACCATGTTTGACACAGACTTCCAAAGCAGCAAGGGAACCAGGCCAACAGCCCCAGCGAGCAAGCAGGCACTCGCTCTTCCCCCTCAGTGAGATGTGAAACCTTCCCTGGAATAAAACTCGGGCAATGAACAACTTCGAGTGTGCAAACCAAGACCATCTACGCTCAGATGCACAACAGCAGATGCTCCTACAGAAAGAGACAATCACAGCTCTTGGGGATGAAGATCTCCACTAGGCAACACTTGAGGAACTCCCCAGCGGCATGAACATCGTGGGCACAATCCCATATTTTCAATTATTCTTGTGCATCTTCTGCATTTTTAAGGCAAACTGTGATGCTCTGGCACAGAGGTGCTGAAGTATGGGTTTAGGGCTTTTTCTTAATGCCTTTCAGCCTCCTGGGTCTGACCTAGCTGCATTCCTGCCTCCAGGCAGGAGTCAGCAAAGTGATTTTAATGGAAGCATTTTACAGCCTTCTCCGGGCAGTCCACGGCTGCCCAGGGCACACAGGGAGCTCACGGCACGGCAGCGAGAAACCACCAGCACGTGGCTGCGTGCAGGGCAACGTGCACTGCACACTCCAGAGCTGGAAGCACACATTTTCACTCCAAAACTGTCAAGGTCAGAAAGGCACAGTGGTGCTGTCGGGATTTTTGTCACCTGCTCTCTGGAAGCCCTTCGGCGGCAGCCTGGCCCCACGCTGCCAGCAGCTGCGCTCTGCAGTCCCCTGCCACCAGCAAAGCACTTCCCATGTTTTCCCACACTTCCAGGTAGCCAACACAGTGAACAGGGCTGGGCAGAAAGGATTCACTGGTTATCACTCCTCAGCTTGTGGCAGCCTCAGAACCCCTTAACTCCTGAAATGGCAAAACATCAAATTCCGTTCCCTAAGATCCCATTCATCACCAGTTTGCTGCGGGGGCTACCAACCAATTAGATCTAGCTGCTGAGCTCTGGAAAAACCTCTTTATATTGCAAAATCCTCTGATGACAAAGCCGTTTTATTTCCTTTTTTTCTGTGGAATATCTTTTATTCAAGATTTTTTGTTTGGAAACAGACTTTAACCGTTCTAACAGTCTGTCCCTGACAGAAGATCTCAGCTTCAGCTGAAAAGCACTGCTGGGGAAGTAACTAAACTCCTGTAGAAGCTTTTACAGTCTTAACATGCCAGACAACTGTGAGCTGGCAGAAAATCTGACACAAAAGCAAGCCATTGTCCACAAGAAACATTAATCAACCTTCTTGGGCTGCCATAGTTCATATGAACCATGGAGTGGCAGCTGTTCCCAGCAAGTCCCATCTCAGCTCAGTCTCACCTGCAGAGCCATCACCACAGCTCCATCACAGTCACCAGCAGGTCACTGCTCCCTCGTGCCCACAGCTCCATCACAGTCACCAGCAGGTCACTGCTCCCTCGTGCCCACAGCTCCATCACAGTCACCAGCAGGTCACTGCTCCCTCGTGCCCACAGCTCCATCACAGTCACCAGCAGGTCACTGCTCCCTCGTGCCCACGGGCCACTTCTCCCCACCCAGACACCTCCAGGCCACAGCTCCCTGGGGCAGACGCTTCCCCTCCATCTCTCTTCACACCTCTGCCACTCTCCTCTGGTATTCACTGGAAAGGTCGACAAATCTGCCTCAATTCCTGCCACATAGCTCTAGCTTGCAACAAATACCAGCTTCAAACACCAAGTTTCCTAAATATCTGTATATCCTGAGCCAATAAAAAGCTATTAAAGAATAAATAGGTGCTTTCCAACTCTGTCCTAAGGGAGTACTTCTGACACATGGGCTCACTTTGTGCTGGAACACGGAAGCATGGCTCCTTCTCAGCTTTTCCAAGACAGAAAAACACCAGCCTGTGAAAAGTCATGGACAACAAAGGATTTTCTATATACAGTATCTCAGAAGAAATGTCTCCGAACAGCAGTCACAAAATATACTGAGATAAAACCCAAAGACATCAACAGTTTAAAAAATACTAACAATTATCTCTTCAGATATTAGAATTGCTGCAACAAATTTACATCCAGAGTAAAAACAGAAAAATCTTTATGTAAAGTGAAAGAAATGCAAAGGCACAAGATTTCTACAATTCAGATTTATTAAAAAAAAAACCAACCAAAAACTGAAACAAACCATGCTACTCTCATGTCACAGGCAAAGCAGAAGGCACAAATCTACCTCAACAATTGGTGACATTTTAAGAAGTCTTAATTGAGTTCTTGCTGCCCCAGCACTGTGAGAAACAGTGGCTCTCTCAGGAGTAGAAATGGTATATCTGGTTAGTTGCAAGAATAAGCAAATTCTCAGTACCAATATTGATAAAAAAGCAAGGGTAAGGCTAAAAAAAAAGGCATAGCATTCTCTCTTTGTGCTTTTTCACAGAAACTTATCTGAAAGCCTAAAGTAACAGAGTAAAGGAGAGCACCAGCATTAAGAATCTTCCTTTCTCTTTCAATAGTTACTCTAAAATAATAAATAAAATGTATTTCTTAGATCAAACTTCAGGCTGCACTGCTTTGAATACAGAGCAGTCCCATCATCAGGTTCCAGGGGACAAACACTGGCATCTGGCAGGAAAGGAGTGGACCAGGGTACCCTATGAAGTAACAAACTTTAAGACTGAAGAGATTGTTTTGTTCCCAGAAAGCTGAAGGTTTGGAGTAAATCTGCCCATATTAAGCAATATTTTAAACAGATGGTCCAGCTGCTCCTGCCCAGGCAATTTCCCACGGAAGCCCAGCTCTCCAGCACCAGACCTAGTCAAGCACAGCATTCCAGTTCCATCAAAGACACCTGCCCAGAGCAGGGGAGGACACGTCCGATGGCTTTTTGCAATATTCCCCCACAGATGCTGCTAATGACAGCTCACCTGTACAACAGCAAGCTGCCTGCAGCCCCCTCTCTGCCCTCGCCAGCAGCCAAGCCAGACTCAGAATCCCAGAACAGTTTGAGTGGGAAGAGACTTTAAAGACCATCTCATTCCACCCCCTGCCATGGGCAAGGACACCCCCCACTATTCCAGGTTGCTCCAAGCTCCACCCAACCTGGCCTTGGACACTTCCAGGGATCCAGGGGCAGCCACAGCTTCTCCGGGCAGCCTGTGCTCAGCCTCATAGGGAATACTTTCTTCCCAAGCAAAGAATTTCCCCCTAATCACACAGAGATCACACCAGATAACCACACTGCAGACCTGGGTACAGATCCACTGCTTGATGTAAGGGGCAGGTCACAGCAAAGCTCCAGCTCTTTCAGCAGTGACAAGGACTAGACCCATAAACACTTGGAAGAGGCAGGTGTGATCCAGCAGGCTCTGGGATGCAGGCACTACAGCAATGTGCACGAGGAATTTAGCACCACTGCACTCTCAGGAAGCAGCAATCTTGCTGTTTACCCTTTTACTAGGGTAAATAACTAGGGGCAAACACAAAATTTCTCCGCTGAAGAAATAAGCGCCATAAAATCTCTCAATAAAAATTCCCCAAGTGCACTGGATTTTGAAAGTCTGTGGAAAAAAGCCCTACTGCTGTGCAGAGGGCAGGCGGGCCCTCAGTACGGAAGGAGCCTGAGAGTCTGCCCAGCTAATCCCCGCGGTCTCACGCTGGGTAACAGAAGACTGTTGCAAAAATATCAGCCAGTAGCCCCAACTCAGATCCAGCTATCTTCTTCCTTTGCCCTTGTCCCCATTAACTCCTTCTCCCTCCAAGCTTCCAGTAAAAGGAATGCATGCACCAGCCCTGCGTACAAACTGACCATCCCACACCAAGCAGTGTCCCCTCCTGGGGGGGACGAAAGCACCAAGAGTCCCCTCCTGGCTCCTGCAAGGTGTCCCAGCACCACAAAGAAGTTTTTCACCTTTGCAGCCACCCGTGTGTGGTCTGTGGCCAGAGCCAGCACTGCTGCCTGCCTGGCCCATGCTCGCCCCACAGCAAACTGACCCACACCGTGGTTTATGATGCTGCAACTGCTCCACTACAGCAGGGCTCCCAAGCTTTTGTTGAGAAGCTGGGAGCTGCATGACCTTGTATCAATGATGCAAGAGTCATTTCTGGTCGTGGCACCAGCACAGCTTAGGTCTGCTCCTGGTGCTGCTGCCCTCGGGGGCATCTGAGAAGTGGGGAACTGGCCTTGCTGCCCACGTTTTCTGCTCCACACAAGACCATCAGCAAACTCCAGAGACAATGTGAACTCCAAAGATACCACAAATAACATCCCATCAGTGGGAACAGAGCACCCATATGCTGGAAAGGGGAGAGGAGGCTGGTTCCTTACCTAGCCCAAGGCACACCAGGGCAGGAATACCATCACACCCTAAAACACCTCCGAGACACAAGCATTACAGAGGGAGTAGCACACAAATGTTGAAGATGCCAGATCAACAGCTACACAGGAACCATGAAATCACCAAGGTGTGGCAACAGAAAGAATTTATCAGCTAATGACTGAAACCATCTACTGAAAGCCAAGAGTCCTAACAGTTTTTAAAGAGGAGTTTGATACGCTTATGCATGAGGTAGAAAGGGGTAACTAGTGGAGACAAAATATTAAACTTGTCATAGGAATCCCTGGGCACCCAGCTTGCCAGTTGCCCTAGCAGTGAGGAAGGACATTAGCTGGGCTCTGGATGATCCCAGCAGAATGTGTGCATCCACGTAGTGCAGACACAATTCTTTCACTGTGTTGCCACATATGATTATTTTACTCCTCTTTTCAAAGATATTTCCAAGGGTCTTTGCGTTTCTTTGAGTCCTAACATGGACCAGATCATATCAAACCCACAGTCATCTAAAACAACTGCCATACTTGGGATTGAATCACCAAGGTTAGAAGAGCAGTCACTTTTCTCCTGGCACGAGTCAATGCTCCTGCTGGGCAGTAAAGCAGCAGCCACTCCTGCCAGCTTGGATGAAGATGAACCAAACTTCCCCTTTACCAGCTCGGATGAAGGTGAACCAAACTTCCCCTTTACCAGCTTGGATGAAAATGAACCAAACTTCCCCTTTACCAGCTTGGATGAAGATGAACCAAACTTCCCCTTTACCAGCTTGGATGACGATGAACCAAACTTCCCCTTTACCAGCTTGGATGAAAATGAACCAAACTTCCCCTTTACCAGCTTGGCTGAAAATGAACCAAACTTCCCCTTTCTCAGCTTGGATCAAGGTGAACCAAACTTCCGCTTTACCACCGTNGGATGAAGGTGAACCAAACTTCCCCTTTACCAGCTTGGATGAAGATGAACCAAACTTCCCCTTTACCAGCTCAGCTGCCATGGAGCAACCTCTGTTGGGGCTGCTAAACCCACAACTCTTGAACACAGTGACTGAAGGGCCAGGAAGATGTTGACCCCAGTATCATTACACCCTCCATTTCTGCATTGCTCAACAGCATGGACATCAACCTGTTGAAAAATGTTGTCACAGAGCATTATCTGTGTTTGGTTTGGGTCTCAAAGAGTCAGGACATGCCAGCACAGGATTATTCTGAGAACACTGGGCAGTCAGAGCTCTGCTGCTGAAGTCAGAGTATCACTCAGCTCTGAGAAGGAAACCCTACACAAACCTTCCCAGAAAGCTGCTATTTACTACGTGGAAACAACACTGTGGACAAGTGGCTCCTGGACTGTGTCCCAGGTAGTGTGAGAGCAGCACAGTGCCCTGGCATGGGGCAGGGTGCCACTCAGACTTTTGGCAGCTCACGATGAAGCAGGGTCCCTGCTGCCAGTTCGGTTCCAGGCTCCTGTTCAATTCAGCCCTGACTAAAGCCTGTCTATATTAAAGCAAATGACCGGACCTAGAAACATTGCTGCAGGGCTTCGTTATAAACTGTGCATTCACACATTCTTCATTTCCCGTATTTTAGTAGGGCAGGAAAAAAGCAGCCATACTGACAAATCAGACTGGGAATTTCTTCAACTCACAGAAGATTCCAAATCATGGCCCTGATGGAGCAGGCAGCCAAGCCCTCCCACACGGCCATCCAGACAGACACACGTGGGCCTCGGACACCAGCTCCCACCGCTCCTGTCTCAATCTTTGCCACTTCCACACTTGCTGAGAAGATCCTTCTCCCATTTGCTCAGCTGCAGTCCTCATCAGCAGGATCAGCAGGGATGAAACCACAGAAACAGGCCACAGAGTAAATTTTTGCTCTTAGCTCCAAGGACATCTAGCACTGATGCACAGTGGCAAATCTTAACCCATAAATCTATCTGGCCATGACTCTGGCATAACCAGCTGGGCACATAAGTTCCACGCTATTATTCCAATTCTTCTCAAAAGGAAATAAATTAATTAGAAATATATTTTAAAACAGATTTTGCATTTCCAGGAGAATGTTGGCAGGCTTGTTCAAATATTCCACAACATGTGGCTCCAGCGCAGAAAGAACTGAACTGCCAAGCTGCTGCCTAAAGCAGCACATATCTAAACTTTTGCATCCAACCCTTTCTTATTCCAAGAGAAGTCTGAGCTCATTCACAACTCCTTTGTGTAAACTTGCATACTAACTTACACCTTAGTGTCACACTTTCTAGTGACAACGCCTGGGCTGTATCAGATCAGAAGGCAGAGAGCTGACCTCTTCCCCGAATCACGAAGGAAACCAGCTCTAAAAGCCGACATACAAACACCCCACTTTCCACACACCGATTGTTGCAGCTACCTCAAGGCAAAAAGGACCTTGAAGAACATCTCCTCAGCTCTCAGCCCTAAGTCTTGGCCAGCATTGTACAAAGCCTTTCTGACCATCCTCCTCCTCCCTACTTTCTGCCCATGCAGGTTTCTGAGTGGGAAACAAGAGGATATCAAAGGTAGGATGGTTTCCAGAGTTTGGCACGAGACCAAGTCCTGAACCGACAGTGTTCAGGAGAGGAACTGGTCTTTACAGGAAAACTCGGACATTGTCCCACTGCTCCCCAGAAGAGATTTCCAAACGCAATGCTTTTATCTTAGTCCACAACCCCTCCCAGGTCAAACAACATAGCCATATGTTTTTAAAGGAAACTGTTTTATCTCTGTCCACAAACCTCTTCAAAGTAAAAACACTTTGCTTTCTGGTCCAAAAGCAAAGTGATAGCTAATTCAGTTCAGAGAACCACTTCCAGAGAATTAGGTCCAAAGCAAACCACACAACCCTTTTGGTCCACAGAAAAAAAAATAAGCTTAGACAAAAATGGATAAAGGATAAACTCCCATTTGGCTCAGCTGTCTGCTCCCAACAGCTGTCCTCCTTACGCCACAGGGCATCTCCTGAAGCACCTCAGAAAGATCAGATAAATTATTCAAAACACAGACTAACTCCTGGCGCTTGGACTCTTTGTTCGCTCCAGGACCAGCAGAGCTGTCTGCTTCCTGGAGGGCTCACCCTGCCTCCAGTAAAGGGCAAACACCAAGGCTTTGATTTGCAGAAGAGGAAATCAATTTAGCAGCTAATAAATACACAATTTGTGCAATACACATACTCACATCTCCCTTGATGCTCATGGTTAATGGGCCACGCCCGCTAAGCACTGTCACTGTACCTAAGGCACTGTCACTGCACCCTGAGCACTGTCCCTGCACCCTAAGGCCCTGTCCCTGTACCCTAAGGCACTGTCACTGCACCCTGAGCACTGTCACTGTACCCTGAGCACTGTCCCCTAAGCACTGTCACTGCACCCTAAGGCACTGTCCCTGTACCCTAAGGCACTGTCACCTTACCTAAGGCACTGTCACCGTACCTGAGCACTGCCACTGTACCCTAAGCACTGCCACTGTACCCTAAGCACCGTCACTATACCCTAAGCACTGCCCCCTAAGCACTGTCACTGTACCCAAGGCACTGTCACTGTACCCAAGGCACTGTCACTGTACCCTA
>VWPU01008967.1:0-12178 GCA_013398955.1 Callaeas wilsoni
CGGCGAGCGGCCCCCCGGGCGCTGACGTGGGGGATCAGCCGTAAATCCGCTTTGGAGAGCGATTTAAAGAGCAAAGTCGCCGCCGCCGCAGCGCCCGAGTCCCTGCCCCCCTCCACCCTTCCCCCGCTGCCCGCATCCCTCCGCTCTCCATCCCTCCGCTCTCCATCCCTCCATCCCTCCGGGGGCGGGCGGGGGATCCCGCGGGCAGCGCAGCGCTCGCCGGGCCGGGCCAGGAGCCGCGGGGTGATTTGGGGCTGCCCCGTGGTTTCCCGATAGTTTCCGCCTTTTCCATTCTTCGAGCGAAAATCTTGGAAAGCGGCGGGGCCGGGCGAGCGCGGCCGCCGGAGCCGGTAACTTCGCTCTCGAGCTGTGGCGAAAGAATTAAAGCAAAAGGCAGCAGAGAAACGCAAGAGAAATACCAGAAACCCGTCACTTTTAACCCGATATTCACGCTGGTAGAGGCGCGGGGAAGCGTCTCAGGTGTCGCCCCGGGGAACCGCAGCCCCGCATGTGCTCGGGCACCGCGCGGGGCGCAGAGACCGCGCCGGCACGGGCTGCGGGGGGCTCTGCCGTGTGCGGGGCTCGCCTCCCGCGAACGGGACCATTTATAGATCCCAACTGGCGGCTGCAGCACGAGGCGCCGCGGGCGGGGACCGCCGGAGGAGAGGGCGGCTCGCACATGCCGAAAATCTCCCGGGAATCGGGCGGGTGTGTTTTCACACCGGGGTAGCAAGGATGGCAGCAGGTGCGGGCTGATTCCTGCACTCAGCACAGTGGTACCTGCACACCTTAATTATAGCAAAAAACTTCGGCGAGGGAGCTGGCATCAACAACTGTTTTGCATAAAACATAGCAATATGGAAATTTCTACCAACTAGAGCACACTGCACCTTTAATTTAGCAACTTAAACTTCCTCTTAAGATTCTTTCAGGAAAAGCCTTGGAACTCTTTCATTTGAAAACATATTTTGCAAATATTTTGCTTTCGCTCTCTTTTCTCTTTTGCTTTACTGCATCTCATGAGTAAAAAAGAAAAAATAAAAATGTGGAAGTTACAATATTCAGTATTGCTGTATAATACACAGAATGACTTAGAAAATATTTCCTGTGTCATCTGTGTGAGCAGTTGTGGTTTTGAGTATTATTTGCAGGAACTACGGACCTGTGCAGGGTTGCAAGGCTCTCATCTTGTCAAAAGACAATTCTGTATTAGGACAAACAAACAGATGCACAAATCCTGCTGGAACTGGCTTCATTTGCCTCGCGTCTTCACACAGTGAAATTTGAGCTTAGCGCACCATGCTCAGGGAAGCCCAGGCTTTGGACAGGGCCTGGACACCACCTGGGTGGCTGGAACGTGTGAAAGGGCTCCTGCTCGTGTGTCCGGGCGCTGGGGCCTGCCCTGCCCCTGTCGATGCCTCCTTGCCCGGCTCCTCTCAGCCGCTGCCCAGTCAGTGCATCGATTCCGGGTGTAAAATTCCGTGGCATGTCGTGTCCCTTGGTGGAAGCAAAGGCAAGGCAGGCAAACCTGAGAGCAGCAAACTGCCCCTCAGAAGAGCGTTCCGACATCTGACGCTCAGGGGATAGCTGGAGCTTTCCAGAGCAAGCACATCGTACATCACCGTGAAATCCTACAGCAAGAACTCATCTTTGCCAAGATAAAGCTGCAGGCTTTTGTCCCAGCTTACGTAATTTGTACTTTAATAAAGCTATTGCATAAATCACAAATGATCGCACATCATATGTTCCACCAGATCACCTGAGAGACACAGACAAGAGAAATGACAGGAGTTTTATTTATAAAGAAAGAAACAGAGGGTTTTCTTTGACTACATCATTTTCTCCTAGACATGCAGGCATTTTTCCTAAGCTGAACATGTTGAATATGTCATATGTTGAATATGCACAGCAATCTATAGGACCTCAAAGGAGTCTGATATTCCTGTTCACTAGAGTGAATGCTGTTTGTGTAACCATCATTTTGTCCTTTATTGTTCAAGTATTATTTAGTTCTCTCAATGATATTATCTTTATTGCTCGATTATTCTTGTACAAGGACAACCTACTTTTTCTTGCTTTAAATGTCTACAATGTACATATGAATGTATATAGTATCTAATACATCTAAATGTATCTATGTATCTATATGGGATTGTTTTTAAAACTCTTCACTATGAACACTAAAGAAGGGTTTGTTTGTGCTTTTTAAAAAAGGAATTCTAGGCCAAATTCATATGTGTGAACACGATGGAGTTATATGTGCAAACAGATGTAAAGGAATCTGTGGATGTAATTTATTCCATAGGGCTCTGAGGAAAAGAACCTAGAGATAAGCACACTGTTTTCCTTTATTTTATATCCTAATCGTCATTGTATTGTATTTCAATTCCAGAGGATTCATTTATGAAAACACATTCCCAAGTGTTGCCGTGATAGGCCCCGAGAACCTTGCTGTAGAACTGCAGTGGAAAGCTGTGGCCCTGTACCAGCAGGGATAATTTGACCCAATTAGCCTACATTTAACCTGAAATTTCCTTTGGGATCTAGTCCACTGCAAGGTGTTCAAAGATGTCATAAACAGGGAAATATATAGTGTTGTGTTCCACACCAGTGGAGTTGCTGAATCCGATACCCAGAAGTGACCCTGGGAGTTTGGGGGACAGGGCAGCAAGTTGTCAATCCTCTAGGTGACAGGAAAATCTAGTTTAAAAGTCATGTAAAATTTAGGCCTCTATTCTAAAAAACACTTTGGAAAAAATACTGTTAATGTAAAGGTAATAAAAATTTATTAAAGCAGCGGAGGAAAAGTTGTTACACTACTGGTTTTATGTCTGGGTTTGTATAGATGTGCTCTATGTTTTTATATGTTTATTTGTCACTAAATCATTATTTGCATTTTCTTATCGAGGTAATGTATCAAATACAAAACCATTTAGTAGAGTTGTTGAAGAACTACTACAATAACTTATGGGGAAAAAAACCAGTTTCACTAAGAATGTACCTCTGTGTCTCCTCTTAGAGAAGCAGCACAGAACCAGTGTCTTCTCTGTAATTTTGCTCACACACTTTTGCTGATCTAATTGTTTCCTCTTTGAAGCACAGAGTACAACTTGGCTACTTGAAAGGTATTTGTCATATTCGGGTAGGATTTAGTTATCTCATTTATGCGTGGAGAGGCTGCCCTGGAGCAGAGGCTGGGCAGAGTGAAAGGATAAAGGGCAGGGATTTATGGAAAGGCCTCCCAGGGCACACCTTGGGCAGGGCAGGAGTCTCGCAGAGACTGCACCCAGGATGGACACAGCCACACGTTTTTGGGACAGATAGAAGTTCTGTCCATTTGCATATCAGAGGTTAATTGTGCAATTCCAGCTTCAGGCAGTGCAGTCCCATTCTCCCAGTTTGCTCCCCCCCAACTCACTTTTGTTTCCATTTCTCAGGGCCTGAGACAGTGAGGTGTCCTTGATTCTCAGGCCTGGAGAGGAATTGTTGTGTCTGACCAAAACGGGAAAAGCAGCTGCTCACACTCTGTATGGAGCTCAGAGTTCCACACTAAAGAACTGCAGGATTACAAACATAGGAAAATAGAAAAGCTAAAATCCTAAGGCGTCATCATACAGCAGGAAAATATTGAAATACACACTGTACATCACTGCCATGGTAAGTCCTGAATATCTTGCAAACAACTTTGGCTTTAATACAGCCGATGATGTCATTTGAGATTTACTATTCCTGTTTTATGGAGACCTTTTTTGGGGGAATTGTCTTGTTAAATCAATTTTAAGTCATTGTGTATACCACAGCGGTAATTCATTCCTCATGGATTTACTTGTGGCTGCACACACTCCTCAGTGGTGTGAGACAGGTGGTGACACAGGTGTCCATGAGATCCCTCCTTCAGGAATTCCCCAGCCAGTACTCAGTGGGGGCTCCAGCAGAAGGCAGACACCTGTTACCCAGGGAAGGATATCATCATCATCATCATCATCATCATCATCATCATCATTTTTTATGATCATGCCTTAACCTCTTAGTGCAAAACCTTGCAAAACCACAGGAAAACCCTCCAAGCCAGGAGCCCCTTAGTCTGAGCAGAGGATCAGATCCCTAGAGGCAAGAAAGGAGTACAGGGACTACGTGCTGCCCTTTGCGACAGGCAGCATCCCCCGGACACAGCTGGCATATTTGCCGCTGGTATTTTGGGAGAAGAATAGCTAAATAAGGTTGTAGAGGAACTTTTGAAAGAAACAGTTTGGTGTGTCTGCAGAGGTCATTGGTGAGTTCTTGCCTGTGGTCAAGGACAGCACGAGAAAATACAAAGGACTGTTGAAAAGAAATGAGAAAAAGAAATGCGCGGCAGAAGGTGTCTCACAGTCGGGCTGGGGAAAATCAAAAGCAGAAGAAAAAAAGAAAAAGAGAGAAGCTGGAATCAAGGGACTCAATTAAACCGGAGAAATACCACTAGTTAGGCAGGAGGCAAAGGCAGGTGGGCTGAGGGAGAATTCATCCTGGCTGGCAGAGTGCTGGTAATGAGAGCACGGTGGGTGAAGAGCAGAGGGAAGCTGCGTGAGTGAGCAAAGGCTGGGAGGGGCTGGAGGAGACAGAACCAGGGCGGAGCAGGGGGGACCTGGGGCAAGGTGGGCAGGGAATCGTGGAGAAAACAAAGTCAGCAGCGATGGCGTGGGAGTCCTGGGTGCTTGGTACAGCTGGACCAGCAGCCAAAAAGAGCTGGAAAACACCCACGGAGATGCTGGGGGTGAGAGCAGGGCTCTGGAAAAGGAAGGGAAGGGGCCAACACGTGGGCAAACTGAGGAGGTTGGTGGGCAAGAAAGGGGAGAGAAAGAGGAGGGTCGTGTAGGGTCAGTCCAACACAGCACATCAAGTGAAAGGATTAGGTCGAGGGTAATGCTGGGAAAGAAAGTGGCATTTCCACTGTGGAAACGCTGATAGTCCAAATCAGCACTAAAATCACGTGGGGAAGAAAAGACAGCAGCTTTTCTCCTTAAGCCTGTTTTCAGCTGGTTCCTTTTCAGCAAAGGTTTGCCAGCTGGGATTAAAAGGGAAGAGCCAGGATTCAGCTTGTTGACCAGACATGTTAATTAAAAGCTCCAGGACTATTTTATTTAATACAGATGCAACAGGCATTAGCTAAGCACTAAATGCAAAATATAGTGGCAACAATGCTTTAAAACTTTCTTCACATGACTAGAATTTTCATATGGAGACACACACTCACTCACTCACTGGAAATATGACTGTCAGAGCTGAGCCCTGACTTCTAAAGTTAGTAGAGACAACTCCCTTTTCCCCTGCTCTGGGAGCTGTGTAGTGAGAATTTCAGACCCTGTGATTAGTGTGGAGCCCTTAAGAAGGGTATTGTCCTACAGCTCACAAATTGCTAAAGTATGAAACTGTCTCCACGTTCTGGGGAGAGATCTCAAACTGGTGCTCTCAGTGTTCCAGAGGCATTGGCGTGTCCTAAGGCAGATTTGATAATGCTCTCCAAATGTCGGGAGCGGCAGTGTAATGGCTGAGCTCCTGAGAGCAAGGGGATCAGCACTCACTGGGCCAGGATTGCTCTCACTTTCAGAAAGCCCTTGGTAACTGGGAAAATTGCTTTAGAATTAAAAAGACATATAGCAGGATAAAATTTCCTCTCTTTTTTTTCTTATTCCACGTGAACCGAGTATAAATGCAAATCACTCTTTGCTTATTCTGTAGAGATACTCTCACATATTGGCATAGAAATAGGAAAAATATGTAAAATATTAAAGCACTCTCATTTCTTGGGAAAAAGTAAGCCCCACAGATTGGAAGAAAGATACAGAGAGTGGAGCGGGTGCCATCTGGAATAAGTAAGTAACCCTGGGAAGAAATGGTGATGTTTACAAGGCCTGATGCTGATACAGAGAATTCTCTCCATCTGGCATGAAGCCTGCAAATAATCTGCCACAGGGGTGCATAATTCAATAGAAACAGGTTTGATAATCTACAAGTTGCATTCCCCGCAGAAACCTTGAAAGAGACATTTAATGTATTGTGCAGCTGAGCAGCTTCTCCCTGCACCCAGCCTGGAGGGCAGGCAGACCCTCAGACCATAAAAATGGGGTTTATGGCAAATGGGAGCCACGGTTCTCCTGCCAGAAATCAAACAGCGCAGGGCCCCCACATCCTCCCAGGGTGGTGTGAAAATTCTGACACAATGCCTTCACTGGAGAAGAGATGCAATATACTGAAAATCTTTTTAATGAATCTGTTCAGATGCAGCTGGGACTGTACAAACGCCTGGAGAAAATGTGTGTAACAGCAGAAAAAAAAAAATCTAAAAGGCTGTAGGCAGAGCAGCCCTGACAACAGTGATCTGAGCCAATGTTATCACCCCTCACATGCAAGCACAGATACACCAAACAACATCTTGTTAAACAACGGCAAAGAAATTGAGCTTAGCATGAGTCCCTGTTTATTTTGGGGATTTCTGGGCAGGTGGGAAGTGCATAGCAGGGTGTCTGTAATTGCTGACCCACTGCGGATAATGTACATTCCTCCTGGTCCATATTTATGTTGTTCACATTCTCAGCTGAAAAGCTTTGTAGCTGCTTGGGAGGTGTGGGTTGTAAATTTCTGTGGGGGGGGGAAAAAGGAAGAGGAAAAAAAGTGAAAAAATAGCTCAGAGAAACATACTTTAAAAAAATAAGTAAAATCAACAATATCCATCTGCAATTGTATCAACAACTTACATAAAATTTGTAACTTCATCATTAATAGTAGAATGCTTTCCAGGGGATAAGTTTATTAATTGCTCTTCAAATTTATGCATATACGTATTTTAAACAGAATACAAAAATAAACATTTATTGTACTTGTCACAAAGCCACTACTGTTACATGCTAAAATGAGCAAAGGCCTGAATCCATATCAAAGTACACTTGGTCCTTTTAATGCAGAAATAGGGTTAATTTCACAAGTAGGTTCCCCTTGAATCTATAGTGAGAACATAAAATTAAAATAATTTTACCAGAAAATTTTAAAAAATAAAATTTGTGTTCACTCTTTTTTATTATTATGTTTGTTTTTTCTTCTTGGGCCAGTTGTATCATTTC
Source organism: Callaeas wilsoni (assembly GCA_013398955.1). Classification (NCBI taxonomy): domain Eukaryota; kingdom Metazoa; phylum Chordata; class Aves; order Passeriformes; family Callaeidae; genus Callaeas; species Callaeas wilsoni. The sequence goes on from VWPU01008967.1 coordinate 7,098, forward strand.
AAATGTTAACACAACCCTTTTGACAAACACTGGTGGTTGCAAGGGGTGCCAAAAAGTGTATTTATTCCAATTTGACATCCTATCTGATTGTATCAATAATAAACTTAGATTGTCAATATTCAAGGATTTGGAGAGAGTTTATTCCTTGTTTGAGTGGTGCTTTTTTTCACCAAAGAAAAAGGCAACATGAAAATACTTCTCTTGATGATCTGTACTCTTTCTGTTTCTCGTTGTGGTGTTTAATGGCTTTGGGGGAATAAATCTGAATTTCTGACACATGTAGACACACAGATCAGATACAGCTGCTGCATAGTAGTTCTGTCAGATATTAGGAAAGCCTAATTAGATAATGCCTTACAGTATGCTTCAAGAAGAGTGAAACATATCTGGAAGTAACACATCCTATAAGCACAGGAGCCACAGCACAGGAAAAGCAAGGATGTGCAGAAACATCTGAAAAAAAATTCTCCAATACTCTGGAGAAGAAATAGATGAGGGAAATTGTGTTTTTCACCAATTTTCCCCATTCTGATGGAGAATACATCCTGGGTAGTTCTACAGCGCTCTCACTGTGGTGAAGTTTAACTTGTGTCCCAAAAAATCACCCTCATGGTAGAAATCTCTGATATCTGTGTATTTTAGACATTTCCCTAACACAGGTTGTAGTCGTCCTCATGAACTGCTCATCCATCCATTTCTCTTTTGCATGTTCCTTTGCAGTTAAGGCGCATTTTTGGGCGCCGCGGTGGTTGTCACGTCCTGATGCAATTAGTGCGAGTGGTGAAGCGGGCGCTGTCCCTTCCGCAGGGATTGTCCCCGTGTCCCCGTGTCCCCGTGTCCCCGTGTCCCCGTGTCCCCGCGTCCCGGCCCCGCGGTGCAGGCTGGCAGCCCTGTGACCCCGCGGGGGAAGGAGAGCGCTGCCTGCCGCGGAGCTCAGGGCACACACAAAGATTTTGGTCACAGGTTTCGAGTTTCTCGAGGCATCCAGAGCGGCACACGGGGTTTGGGGTCTGCGCAGGAGGGGAGGGCAGTCCCTCACAGTTTATTATTCCTCGCAGTCCCCCCAGCAGCCTCATAAAGGGTTTCCAATCTCTTTCCAGGAAAGCTTTTAAAATGCTCCGAGTGAGGTGAGAGAACGGCACATGGAGGTAGTCATGGAATGCAGAGCCTTATCCCTCAAGTCACCTGCTCACATTCAGTGGAACACAGTAATTAGGACAAATCCTGCTCTGACTTCTGAAATTTCCACCGGAGTGAGTGACTGGCCATTTATCTCCATCTGGTTACCTGGTGTCTGGTGAGCATGAGAACACCCACGGCATCTTCCTCTGGCCCAGGGCTCAGAAAATGGGGAGAAACACCCCAACAGCCCCTGGGGAATCCTCCAGGTGTGAACAGGCTTCTGCTGTGCCTTTGGCATCTCCTTGTCCCTATGCCAGTGCCCCCGGGACAGTGACAGCACTTCAGCACTCAGAAAGTGGCATTCCTAAAAGCAGAACATCCCAAGCGTTTCCCTGCTGGCTGGAAATGAGCCCTGTGTGATGAGTCCTACCTACATACAGGTAGGTAAGATAAAGTGCAAGAGCTTTAGGCAGCTCTCACAGCTCCCTTAATTTTATCACGCTGCCTGTTCATCCACGGCTGCAGGAACACTTTATGATAAATGATTGACTCACATCTGGATTTGTCACATAACATACAGATTATTAGAGATAAAGGTTTTATTGTTTTCAGTGTTTTATAAAGGTTTTTTTCTTCTGTGCACCCCGTCCTTTCTTCATAAAAGTTAAAAGATCTTAATTGCCTAAAATTAGAGCCATCAGATATGACTAAAACTGAGGCATTACATAAAAAATGGGTATGAAATATAGATGAAATATATATAATTTATATTAAAACTATTGTTCTGATTTCATTTTTCTCTGCACCATTTCTATGCTCTGTTGTCTTGGATTATTATTGCTCCAACTTGAGCTGAGCTCTGAGCTGTACCTTGTCAGCCTAACTGGGATGTACCCTATGAATTATATGTCTATTAACATATATGCATCAGAATAGCTGTTAAATTTAGAAGTACTAGCACAACTGAGGAACAGTCCAGAAAAGGAGTTGGGTAAAGAAGTTTGGTAGATAAGGCTGAAAAAAATTTATGCTGGTTTCATTTGGATTTCTTAGTAATATTCACTGTCGCCATTCTCTCTGCTGCTTTCTTCCCAGATGGAGCAAGACACTTCATAGAGAAAACAATCAGGACAATAAAATCTCAAAGTGCTTGTTAATTCTGCTACTGATAAAACACCCTTTTCTCAGATAATCTTCTTAATTAATCTAACAAAAGTACAGCTATGCACAGATTTCCTGCAGTGCTCATCTACCCAGATTTTAAAAAGAAAAAAAGCAGAAATATGAATCTATTTGCATTACAAACAAGTTTATTCCCCAAACACATTTTTCATTATAATCAATTATATTGGAAGTTTAGGCCAAACACAGCTTGTGGTAAAAACAATCATAGAGTCAAAATAAAGACTACTTAGGAAGAAATAATCACGGCAGCGCAGCCGCGGTGTCACAGCGCAGCAAACGCACGGGCAGCAGCTCCTGCCTCCCCCGGGGAGCCAGGCAGGGCGTGCTGGCACTCGGGCACAGAACGTGCCCAACTTGGCCACACTGCGAGTTCTCAGTGCTCCCCTCGAGCCCGAAGCACCGAATCCGTGAGCAGGCACAGACACCTCAACATCTCCGCCTCAGACTCCTGAGCGGGGTGAAGCTCGTGCTGAAAAGGTTCAGGCAGCGCTTTTAGCATTTAGGCAGAGACACAGAAGACACACAGCAACAAACTCGTGTCCTACAAACACCAACACCCTCTGATCTTTTTGTCCTTAAGCAGTTCCAAATAGTTTTTTCTACTGTGACCAAGAAAAAAGAAAAAAATGGCACTTACACCTTTGAGCCTTTGAGGAAGGGTTTTGCAGGACAGCAATCTTCCCTGACTCCTGAAATCACAGAGTGGCTAAAACCCAGGAACACTGTACACGATGCAATCCTGTATTATCCAGTCCTGTGTGTGTAAAATCTCAAACTGACTGGAAACGAGCGTGGAAGGAGCGGAGGAGCCCAATCCCTCCTTCCCGGGGCAGGCTCAGCAAAGGCGGCAGCAGCCTCCTCTCTGCAGGTTCAGGGGTCTCCAGGGGTTTGGATTTTCCTCCCCAGGACTCCACACCATCTCTCCAAGTGATCAGCTCTCCTTACCTTTAGGAGTTTTCCCTCAACACACACCTGGAGTTTTCTTTCCTCAGCCCCTGCACAGCCCCGGGGCCGTGCAGAACCGCCTGCTCCGTGTCTGCCGCTGCCTTTCCCCGCTCAGAACCTTCCCGTGTCCTCCTCCCTCCAGGCTAAGCCCCTCTGCAGTGCTTCCTTGGCCCCTGTCTCCAGGCAGCTCTGCGTCACCTCGTCCCCGTCCTGCTGTCCCTGCTGGTGTCCCTGACACCTGGTGTCCCCGGTGCCCGCTCCTGCACGAGGCTGCCCAGCCCGGAGGGGACGCGGGGCCACCACACCTGCTGGGATTCACTCTGGCTTCCAGCACTTCCCCGTCCCCACGGCAGCACAGGCCTCTCCACTCGGTTCAGCTGATGATCCATGAGCAGCTCTGCACCTTTGTTCTGCAAACTGCCACTTAAACCAGATGACAGGACAAGCTGCTGCTGGAACGGTCACATTAGAACAAAACCTCCCAAATTCTCAGTTCCAGTGAGTGGGATCCCTGCCCTCAGCAGGAGGTTGGAAATAGATGGCCTTTAAGGTCCCTTCCAACCCAAACCATTCTGTGATTCCATGATTCAGTTCTGGGGACATGAAATAGTTTCTGGAAGAGATACAAACGCATTTAATGAAACTAAACCCTCACTTGCATCAATTGCCAACAAAACATCACTGCCAAATATCAGTCTTAAAACCTTAGTGAATCGAGCTCACGAGACACACCTCAGACTCCTCTTTTCCAGGAGAAAGTCGGAATTTCTGTAACACCATTTTAGTGCTTATTCCTCACGTAGGAATAGTCAAATCTGAGAGAGAGGGTGTTTATATATGACCTTCTTTTCCCAATATTATTAAAAGTGACTTTGAACAGCAAGAAAAATCAGTTTATAGGTGTTTTAGATAATGACTCTTACTTCAGGAACCATATTTATTTATTTATTAACTGATTAAAATGCCTTCCTGGACGTACAGAACAATGCCCAATGCAGCCAACACAGAATTTGGTAAATAGCTGCAGAAGGAAACATTAAACTTACTTTTCTTCATCTAGTTACCTGCCTGAGAAGGGAAAAGGAATAAAGAAAGGGACCTCAGGCACTGAAGAGCTGGGGGATGATGCCAGAATGGCTTGTGCCGTCTTTCTCCACCACGCTCCTGGCAGCAGAGGGGAGATGGACAGGGAGGGGATGTGAAATGATCCCAAATAACGAGTTCAGGGAGCTGGAAGGATGGGTCTGTCTGCTCCCTGCAGCCCGGCAGCAGTGCAGGGCTGACACTCCTGACACTCCTGGCAGCTGGAAAGTCAAAGGGAAGAGGAAGCAGGGAGAAGCAGCAACACTCTTCCTCATTCCTTGTGGGGAATTCCCCAAACACATCTGCAAGTTTTGAATAACTGACCTAGAACCCTGAGCAGTGCCTTGAGCCTGGGCTCCTCGTGCAGCCGTGTCCCTCCCTGGCCCTGTGACACTTTCACATGGGAGATGCTCATGGAAATCGTGTTTTACCCAGTGCAAAACTCTGCTCTCTGTCGCTGTTGCTGTGCTGGGTTAGCAAGATGGGGAGAAAGGAAAACCTCATTACTGATGTGCTTCGTTCATGAAATAAGAAAAGACTTGGGCTGCTGTGCTAATTATTTGGGCGGGGAGTTTTAGGGTGAAAGGAATGAGGGACTTGTCTTTACAAATTACCTGTGGGCCTTCTGGTAGGTAAAAACTAGCACTAAGAGATAAAAGAAACAATGGGAAGGGTTCCACTGATTGATGAATGGAAAGAGAGATTTGTCTTTATCAGTAAACTGTAGGTCTGCTAATAAATGAAAT
>VWPU01008967.1:12250-73111 GCA_013398955.1 Callaeas wilsoni
TGACACAAGGACAAAGGGGGGGATACATCAGACGAGGGTCCTAGGTATTAGGCATTCCGGGAAGTCTGTACCTCTCAAGTACCTCAGCCAATGGGGAAAGAGAGAGGGAAAATGCGGTCAGGAAATTAGGATAAAAAGGAGGCTGCGTCCTCCAAAAATTTGAGAGACCCCAGGGGAATGCCCCACGGCCTCTCCCTTTATTCGAATAAAGTAACGGGACTCCTCTGTCTCCTTTTTGGACACAAACCCCTGGTGTTGGTGGATTGCTTTTCCTGACAGGGCATTCAGGGCAGAGAAGAGGTCTGCTGCCTGCCCGAGGGTCGCTGCCGCAGGGGAGCCACGAGGGGCCGGTTCGTGTTTGGGCTCTGAGTCCCGGCAGCCAGAGCAGGACGGGTTTGCTCGGGGCCGCAGCACCAACCATTCCCACGCTGCTCCTCCGCCGAGGAGCACCCACGAACCGGGACCAGTCCCGGGCCGCAGCCAGGGCAGGGGTGCTCTGCCGGGCTCCGGTGGGTGTAAAAAGTTACAGTTCTCTTTGTTCATTAAATCTTGAGTTTCGACACATTCCTTCGGTCAGGAAATTGCACACAAAGAAGATATCGTTCAAGGCTTTAAGCTTAATCTCAAACATCCTGTGAGGCAAACAATGTTACATGAAAATTTTTGAAGTTTACACACAGGGCGCCGAGGAAGATAAAGAATCTTCATCCTCACGACCATCACGAGGCAAAGACCCCCTAGCAACACCTCGCGCAGAGGCAGAGTACACAAGAACTACAAAAAAAAAAACAAGAAAAAAAAGTATAAAACCAGAGACTTTTTGCAGAAAAAGTGCGTACCGTTAATAAAACAAAAACTCCCCGACCACCCAACACTGTTTTACTTTCTACCGCTTGCTTAATGAATTAATTCGATCTAATTGACTTTGCCTCCGCCAATTATTTGGGGCTAACTTCCAGCAGCGGGCACAGCGGCGCTCCGGGGCGCTCGGCGCTGCCGGACGGGCCGCGGGGATGGGTTGGCGCAGCCCGGGCTCGCTGCTGCCCGGCCGGCTCCGGGAGCACCGGGAAACCCGGCAGCACTGAGCTCCCGCTGCCTCCCGAGCCCCGGGGACGCCCTGTCCCCAGGCCACAACCTGCAGTTTCCATTCGGGAAACTCTGAGGGAGGAAGTGCACCTTGTACAACTTATCTGAACCTATTTCCCAACAATAACTATTGTTCACGCCTGCAGCTTGACATAATATAATTTGTTTTGTGAAAAATAAATACAATTTGCAAGCCCGTAACTGTAGTGAGACGTACTGTGATTTTATTAGCAACAGTCGATGGATATATTTTCATTGTTTCCGAAAGAAATCAACATGATTCTGTTTGCAGAATGAGTGAAAAACTCATCTTGAAACCTTTGCGATGGTATTGCATTGGTTGGTTTCAGTTCTTGACAACTTTAGCTCAGTTCTAAGAAGCTGTGGCTTCCATATGCTGAAAAGAAAAGTTAATACCCCTTTATTTTTTCTGAAGTAGCACACACACAGAGACACCACGATGGTTCAGTGTAAGATTCTGCTTTGAAACCAGGAGAAACAGGCTTATTTTTTTTCATTTGTGCCCTTTATTATGAATCTCTGTGTCTTTTGTTCAAATAATCCATCTGTGAATCCTCTGAGCAAGTCAAACAAGCTGTTGTTAATTGGGAAATGTAGTTTTGGTCTCTGAAAATCTAGGAAATAAAGCTATGCAAACGTAAAAATCCAGAAACGTGAAAAAAAGTCAACATATATATTCTTGCAGGAGAACTTGCACTGTGTTGTGAAAGTTTCTTTTCATCTTTCAGTTGCTACAGAAACTTCCCTCCGTGACTGCTGCAGACTATTTACACTGAACTTAATCTCACCTACTTTTGCCCAGCTTCCAGCCCTCCTCTCCATTATTCAGTGTTCCCCTTATTACCGATTTTATCTGTGCTTTTGATTCATAAATACAGTTCTGCAGAGAAAGCAGTGTGCTTTTCAAAAATCACAGTTCAGACCACCACCTTGAATCAATTTCTCTCTCTTCTACAAAAGCATCCAGCCACATGCTGGTAAAAATTACCCAACAACAGAGAACTCCCCAGAACCATCCCTGACTCCTGCTCCTCCTGTGGAAGGTGTCCCTGCCCATGGCAGGGGTGGAACAAGCTGATCCTCAATGTCCTTTCCAGCCCAAACCATTCTGGGATTCTGGAATTCTCTGCCTCGTTGTTTGGGAAGGTGCAACTGGCCTCAGCCTGGATTTTTAACTTGCAGGGGCTGATTTCACCTGAGCCTCTTCCCGAGCCTGGGCAGGTGCTGGCGGTTCCTGGTCTGGAGCCGTTTCCTCTCCAGGAGCTTTTCCCGGTTTCCACTTTCCACAGCTCGTGATTCAGGGGTGGGGAGGTGAGGGTTGATGCCATTAATATTGCCTTGAGAAGCTGCTTTCTGCCCTGACCACTCCGTGAACCCAGAGAAGTGACGTCATTCCCCAAAATGCAAAAAATGGTGGTTTTTTAAGGTGTGGGAGCAGAGAAAGGCTTTATCTCATTCATTCCTGTAACAGCATGAATAACAGGCTCTCAAGATGGCTAAGAAAAAACAAATGATACCTCTAATTATGCAAATTAGAAACCAAACGAGCGATCCTTTATCCTGTGTGTAAACAATAGCACCTTTTTCTCCATGTAAAGCGGCCCTGGCTGTCAGCAGGGCCTTGAGGCAGCCCTCAGCATTCCCCGTGCCCCCACCCCTGCAGGATTCAGGAATGCCCCGATCCCCTCCCAGTGCAAGCAGGCCCTGGCCTTGCCACGAGCTCTCCAGAGGCACTGCTAGCAGAGCTCTCACTGGGAGCTCTTGGGTGGAATGGTGATGAATTCCGACTCCCGGGGCAGCTCAGTAATACAGAGCAGGTGTCCAAGGGACCCGCTGTCACCAGGGCTGGGCTCGTGGTCATACCAGGGGAGATGCTTCGGCAGGAACAGAGGTGAACCTGTCCCACCTCACACCCTCAGGACACGGCTGGTTTCAAGTCTCACTCCCTCCAGGTTTTCCTCCACATTCCTTTGTCCGTTTTCACACATTGCTACCGCCACAAAAGTTACTCAGCACAAAGATTACTTGCCACACAGTATGGACTCTTGTCAGAACCCCTGCACCATGGGGAGGATCCTGGTCCAGCAGGAAAAATTACCTGAAAGAAGGATTTGGGAGTTCCCTGTGCCAGCCATGGCTCAGCACAACCCCAGTGCCTCTGGCTGTCACAGTCCTCAGAACTGACCAGAAATAAGTTCCAAAAAAGAGAGAAAAGACAGAACCTAAACACAGGGAGTAAGACCTGAAGTTTCTGCTAACATGCCACAGATCATGATCCCTGCCTGTGGTTGGGGGGAAGAACAACCTTTTGGAGGCGGCTGTTGGGTATCTGGGCTGTCAGACTGTGCACACTGTGCTCCTGGACCTGCTGCAGAGGAAGAATTTACTGTGGAGAAGGGAACTTAAAGGCAGGAAAGAGGCTGAGAGAGGAATTGTTCAGCATGGAGTTCCAGGGACACCTGAGAGCCCCTTCCAGTGCCCAGAGGGGCGCCAAGAGAGCCGGAGAGGGACTGGGGACAAGGGAGGGAGGGACAGGACACAGGGAATGGCTTCCCACTGCCAGAGGGCAGGGCTGGATGGGATATTGGGAAGGAATTGTTCCCTGGGAGGGCGGGCAGGCCCTGGCACAGGGTGCCCAGAGCAGCTGTGGCTGCCCCTGGATCCCTGGCAGTGCCCAAGGCCAGGCTGGACACTGGGGCTTGGAGCAGCCTGGGACAGTGGGAGGTGTCCCTGCCATGGCAGGGGTGGCACTGGATGGGCTTTAATTGTCCCTTCCAACCCAACCCATTCCAGGATTTTGTGAGTCCAAGAGCAGACACCCAAGGACCAAGGGGCACGTTTGGACATTTTCTCCTCCCGTGTCCTGCTCTGTGTGTAGAGGACCTGTTTGGCCTAAAACCTGTGCTTTGGCACAGGAATCCTGTCCTGATTTTTATCATTCAGTGTACGAGAAGCGACGTGCGGAATCGAGCCGGGCAGTAACTGCTGGTGTCATGTGCTTTCCTGCAAGCTGGCTCTCAGCTGGGGGCACGGGCTGGCCCCTCTCCACGCACACCACGTGCTGCAGGAGCTGCCTCATCCTCACCGCGAGGCACATCTCCTCACCACGTCCTCACGTCCTCACCACGAGGTCTGGGCACGTCCCAGACCCAAGCACTGAACACCCCTGCTCTGCCCCCCGGGACCAGACCCGCCCTGGCTCTCCGGAGGGAGGCTGAGATGAACGAGCAGCCAAGAGCAATGCCCAGAACAGAATCTGGATTTCTGGTGGCAAGCCCCAGCTCGGGGCTGGGAGCAGTGGGTGATGCTGCTGCTTACAGGAAAGTTAAAATACCAATTCTGTGCACCTCAGAGAGCTTTCGCTTAACAAGACTGCACAAATCTGAAATTGATGCCGACGCTATCCAAACAATGTCTGCTCTTAAAGGACATGACTGACAGACTGTTGCCTCCTATTTGTGTGTGAGGTGAAGGTTTCTGCCAACAGTTAACTGCTGCAGCATGTAAACAACCCTCAGCTGAGGGCTGCATATGTTAGTTTTGTATTTTCTGCACAGGTTGTAATGAATTGCCCTCTTGAAAGCTTTCACTTTGCACATGGCATCAGTTGGCCTTCCATTCAGAATAAAAAAAAAAATTAAAAATCCTTGAACTACGTTTTGTTTACAGCAGAATATGAATTCCTGGTGAATGTGGGGAAGGGGAAAAAAAGCCTTGGTAAGAATCAAAATAGACAAGCTGTCTCTCCGTGAGATTTGCTGTTGGTAAATTACTCGTGGGTAAGAGGCTCAGGTACAATCAGCCACTGGAAGTTAAAACATCCAGGCTGATGCTAGCTGCATCTTCCCAAATGAGCCTGAGAATCAGTCCCAGAATGAAGGGACCTTAAAGGCCATCCTCTTTCACCCCCTGCCATGGGCACCTTCAACTACCCCAGGTTGCTCCAAGCCCAGTCCAACCTGGCCTGGAACATTTCCAGGGATCCAATCCAACGGGAATATTTAAATGGCTGCCTAAAGAAAGGCTCTAACTCAGCTAGAACAGTGTCTGCTCACAATAATCGCTGCTGGCAGGTGTGAGCCCAGCTTGCAGGGCATGCACAGGTGTGGACGTGTGTGAACAACACACGACTGACCCACACAAACGTCTGTTGCCTCACAGCAGGCCTGGAAATCGGGAAGGATTTCTGACATCAGCCCATCCGCCACGGGCAGGGCTCAGATCTCAGAGCTACCACACGAAGCCCCGTTCTCATGGCTCTGGGGTGCTGCCAGATGAAAATGTTTTATTGTTCATAAACCTGGTTCTACCCTCAGTTCATTTGGAATCCCATTTACTTTTGTAGAATCACTGCCAGCCTTACAAAACTGCAAATTTCAAATCACTGCAGAGGTCTGGCTACTTAAGCATGAATTTCTTTATAAGTGTGACAAGGAGTGAAGTGAGTCAAGGGCTTGTGCTGGGACACTCAAAAGGTATGTGCAGCATGGATAGCCCTTGGATTCTGGAAAAAGAACAGGGTCAGGCAACAAAAAGTGCACTTTTCAATGCAGTTCTGTCCATAACTGTCTTTCCAATAGCCTGTAAACCTGAAGGCAAGCACTCAGAGGCACACACTCCTTAGCTCATAACCTGTGTGTGACAGGACCACTTTGGCACTGGTGCAGCACCAGGATTTGTTCCTGCAAATAATTCACCTGCACTCCCTGTAGGGAACATTATAAACTCTTCTGACACTCCTGCCTCGTGCTGCCAGCAAAGGAAAGGTTGTAGTGCCTCGGGTCCTGTCAGAAGCTCTGTTTCCTCACTTGCAAACCCAGCCCGAATGCTGTGCCCAGCTCCTGCGGGCGCCGTGCGCGGCAGCACAGCCGCCAGTGATGCAGAAAGAAAATGGCACAGAGGAGAAAAGGGAAGGTTTTAAATCCTTTATGGTGACCGCAGGGATCTGCTGAGCTCAGGGAAACTCATGCACAGCACTGGGACACCTGCTGTGACCTTGTCTCAAAACTTTGGGGACGTAAACCTGAGAGACCAAAAGAGATTGAGATCTGGAAATACGTTGGATACTCCTTTATTCCAATACTGTGGTCATCAGCAGAGCATTAAAGGATTGGTGTGCAAAAGTGGAAAAGAGTCAAAATGCTTCTCCTTGTTGTTCTCTTACCTACATTTCAAAAATACAGAAGACAGAAATTATTAAATGTGTAAGGTAAAAACAGTTGCACAGACGATGTCAGCCGAGATTTGGTGAAACACAACGGAAATAAATAACAATTACTTCTAATCCAGAGCCTAGACAGACCCGTGCTGAATTCCATGGGAACATTTTTAAGGGACGCTGAAGACTCAGCTTTTGGGGTTGAGGACGTGGCACGATCGGAGTGAAGCCGCTCACCTCGAGGGAGGGCCCAGGGGAGGGGTCCCTGCAGCCCCCGCAGCTCGTGGTGTGCCGGGGCCATCCCCCGGCTCCTGCTGGCTCCAGGGACGGGCTGTGCCCACCCCGGGCCCCGGCGAGGAGGCAGAGCACACAGCTCCACAGGGAGTGTCCCAAAACAGCCTCACACAAAATGCTTGGAATATAAATCCCAGAGCACTGCTGGAGCCTCCACTGAAGGACAGGGATTCCCCTTAGTTGCAAGGAGCTGTAGAGAGGAAAGTTTAAATTTATTTGCATTTTTATTTAAATACAGTTTAAATTGAAATCCTTTAAATTACAGGATCTAGAGCTTTTAAAAAAAAAATCTGTTGAGAAGCCTCTTTCTTTATCAGGAGGAAGAGAAAGGCAATTGTAGATGAGATGGCTGTAGCACACACCAGTGGATAGAAGAACAGCAAGCAAAACATAACAGCAAAAAAGAGGAGGAAAGGTACATCCTAGAGAAATCAGGTGGAGATTTTTGTCTTGCTGCTGTGAGAAGGGGGAAAGAAAAGCTGCAGTTCTCAGCCTGATGGCTTGTGGGACAGACCAAAGGTATCATCAGCCACAGATCCCTTCTAAGCCTTAATTGCTTCTCAAAAAAATGTGTCAAAAGGCTTACACAGATTTAGTTTGCAATTTAATTAAAGGATTAGCGAAGTTTTCTTTTCCTATGTGGGAGCTATTAAGAATAGGAACTTGCCTAGAAGATCAGCCCATTTAACATAGCTACTTAATTGCATTAATAGAGCCCTTGCTTAGGCAAAGCACTGCAAATAGAGCGCAGTATTTCACTTTATGCAGAAATGCTTCTCGGTGAGATGAGGTGAACTCAAGGTGTGCATAAGGAGAACGTGAACCCAGACAGCAGCTGTGGGAGCAGGGCGGGCCCAGGGACACTGTCCTGCCTGCAGGTGACAGCCTGAGTGCTGGGAATACTCTTGGGAAAGAGGGCTCGGGGCACCTCGGTGTTCTGTACCTCCTGTTATTAAACTTTGTAGAAGAATTCTGAGAGCAGAATGGACGTGGTCTGTATCTGTACACAGTGAACAAGCCAGACTTAGCAGGGCCTGCTTGCTCTGAGTGCTGTGAGATTAGCATGACGTAGTGCTGAGAGTGTCCTTGAGGTGTCCGTGAGAAAAAAGGGAGGTTTAACAGGATGCGATAACCACAAGCTGGGAGGAGAGAGGACACTTGTTTGCCATACGTTAACCAGTTAATAAGTAGACGCACGTGATTTTACCTAAGTATCCAATCATAGAGTTAGTTACAGTGTATAGACAACTTGTGACTAGTTGGAAATGCTACATAATCCTGCTTGATTTGAACAATAAACGAGAACGCTGTGTAACTGTGTCGGTGTTTGTCGTTTCTCGGCTCCCATTCTCAGTGGAGGACCCTGCTTCGAAACCTAATCACTTTGAGATCAGTTTGGAAAGGACATGCCGGTTACAAGCTGCATCCCTCCCTGGCGATGCACTTCGTGGGTAGGCTGCCTCAAGCCAGGACCAAAGCGCTGGTCCAGGCCCTTCCCTGAGTGACACCCCAACTCCCGCGGGGCTCCTGTTCTGCCAGGGACGGAGCGCTGGGCGCTGTCCCAGCCCCGTGCCGCCCCAGCCTCCCCCCGCAGAACACACCTTGTCCCCTGTCCCTCGCTGGGGGCTTTGTCCCCGGGCGGGTCAGTCCTGGGGAGCAGGGACCAGCCCCTGCCCAGCCCCAGCGCGGAGAACTGCGCCAGGATAAACGCCGGGAGCAGGAGCAGGAGCTGTGCGTGTGTGCTCACACCAGGCTGGAAACGTTCCCAGCGCCCCAAACTCAATTCCTAAAGCCCTGTGCAGAGAGCAAAACCCAAAGAGGAATATTTCGATTTGTAGGCAGAGGGAAAAGCTCAGTACTCAAAGTACTCAGTACTGAAACTTTCATTTAGTGTTACGTAAGAGTGACATAATTATATCGAGTAATCTTCTCCGCACACTCTGGAGTTTTAATTCACCCTAGATATTGGGATTATTATGATTTAGAAAACCCAACACTGATTTCTACTTCCTTATTGCTGATTATGCATTTGAAATTCACTGTGTGTTGTGTTTTCCAATCCCCTTTCCCAAGAATCATCCTCCTTCCTACAGCATATTGCAAAGTCATAGCAACTGACTGCTTAAAAAATAAAAGGTTACAAAGTCCAATAACATCAGAAGTATTTTTCATTATTGTTACTAGGGGCAGCTATGAGTATTTTAAATAAAAACAACCGTATTTTATAACACCCGAAAAAACCACTTTTATTTACTCTCAAGGAAACATCTGGAAGGAGGGCAATAAAAAAAAATTACAGATTCCTTGCAAGTGCAAAAGAACATAAATATTTGAAAACTATAAATGTCGTAAGTCTCTCTCTACAGCTCACTTATGGCTGAACCAGTCCAGATTCAGACAATACCTCACAGTGAACAGCGGCCTGCAAGGACTTGCATCTCACAAATCAAAGTGATTGTTTCAGAAACTGCTAAAGATTTTTAAGAAGTTAAGAAAATAGCCTTTGCTTTCTACTTGTCCCTAACTCTAGGCAGGGGAAAAATCTGGAATGTAATTAAGAAAGTCCCACTGACCTCAGTGCAATGCAACCCACCAAACCTTTATTTCCCTACAAAACATGAATTTATATCAGAACTACTACAGTAGTTCTACTGAAGTAATTTAATTAAATTAGGAGTATTTCTACATAGAGTAGAAATATCTGGATAATTTACTTTCGGATAGCTATCAATAAAAACCATTAACTTCAGTGCAGGAAATGTGCTTTTTGTTACACCTGACTCAGCCGACATTTCAGTGATCCCTAAATTGATTTATACACCTTGTAAACTTTTGTGTTAGCAAATTCATATCACTTCTATAAATACCTCTGGAAAACCACACAAGACAAAGAAAGAAAACTCCTCTGGAGAATGCCCTCAGTGAAAGATGTTGTCTGGCAGCACTAGAGGTGATTGCTCCTGGTAATGCATTTTGCTTTGCACATGCTGTAGCGACCTTTTTGATACACCCAGGCACAAAGAGGCAGGGACTGCACCCAGCCCTGTCCTCGCTCTCTCCCATCCAGGTGCTCTGCCGTGCTTGGCTGCTCACCTGTGGCTGTCAGGTCTGAAGGCAGCACCTTCAGGAGACGCTGCAGAAGGGCGCTGACGTTTTCCTGCTGAGGGCAGGGGCACAAGGAGGAATCAGCGAGGGAGGAACACTGCGCTAGAACACGGCAGGACAGCCAGGAAGGGCCAAGGCGCACAGGGAGACTGCGCCTGCGGGTGCAGCACAAAGCTGCGCTTCTCCCGGCAGTAACGTGCTGGGAGCAGAAGCCAGTACCCTCTGCAGGATGCCAAAACCTTTCACAGCTGGAAAATGAGATTTAAACATTCCTTCACAAAGGCATCCCAAGGCTAGGATGAATTCCCACTATCACCAGGCACCGTCTGACACACGCCACTCCTCTTTAACCTCCGAGGATCACACCTGTTGACTCAGCACACACACAAAACTTTACTACTCTGATTTAAAAATAGGGCACATCTCAAACACGGTCCCACTACCACAGCTGTACTTCAAATTTCTTCTTAAAGATGATAATTACTGTGCTGGAACTGGAAAGACAATAGAAGAATAATTAACAAAAAAGACAAGAGCAGCTTCTCATCTGTCTTTGTGAAGGACTCCTGCTATGACAACTTAACCACAGCGGAAGGAATGAAGACAAAAACCTCTTATAAAATTAAGGCTTTTCCCTGTGTTTCAGTAAGTTTTTGTTTCTTCATACCCCACTCACTCTCCCAAGGCCAAGGAGGGTCTGTCTGCCAGTAGAATCCCCTGCTCCCAGGCGAGCCCTGGGCTCGTGCTCCACAGCAGCAGAACGAGGCCCAGACACAGCTGCACTGTCCCTGCCGCGCCTCGTCACAACTGTGCCCCAAAACCAGCAGCAAACACAGCAGCAGCAGCCTGCAGCTCCTCACAGAGCACCGTCCCATCCTCACGGCATTTTAGCATTGCTGGCTAGGAATTAAACAGCTGTGAATAAAACAGTGCCTCCAGTAATTAAGTAATTATCTGGCATGTCTACAAGAAACCTCACCGGGACAGCCAGAAGAGCTCCCTGCTGACAGAGCAGGGCCAACCATCATTATTTGTCTCCAGTGTGACCACAGACATTGAAGCCTGCTGTGGTTGTTCTAGGCAGCACGAGCAGCCCAGCAACACCAAATCCACTTCCCCAGGCTTAGCTGCAGCTCTCCATTGCTTTCACTGCATCCAGGTCTTTTTTTCCTTCTGTCAGAGCATAGTCTGAATGCTCCCTTGAGGGTGAAGACTAAAGGTGCACTTAGCACATACAGGAATTTAGTAATGGCTCATTTATTCTCTTTGATGACAATGGTCAGGGGTCTTCAGACCCACAGCACTGCACCTGTGCACATTAACGCCAGCACTGCGTCCTTGTGCTTCACCATGCCTGGCTTAGATAAACACACACCTGTAGTCACACCTTGGCAGATTAATTCTCCTCCTCAGCTCCTCCAGTCTAGGCCAATGCACTGCAGAGTCTGGGAGAAGCTCCCGTTGATCCCTGCTGCTTGAGTGGCAGACAGACAGTTTGTTTAACTGATGTCCTGCCACCTGAAGAGCCCGGAGAGAACTGTTTGTTTCAGGTTGGCAGTTGGTTATGACAGGTTAAAAATCACCCCCTTTCCTGCAGTCCTTCAGGAAGAGGCTGCTCCAGCTGGGTGCCTGTCAGTCCTTCAGGGACAGACCTGCCACCACACCTGCTCCCAGGGCTCCTCTCTGCCAGCAGCCTGCTCCAGCATGGGCTTCCTGGGCACCACAGCCCCCTCAGGAACCCTGCTCAGGTTTGGGCTCCTGCAGGACATCCACACCCAGGGCACCACTGCATTATTTGTACAACACTTCAGACTGTTTGCTGAGGTTTAAAAGCACGTCAGCATTGTTGTCCATTTTCAGAGCAATGTGTTCACTCTGGTTATTTGTAGGGGAAAACCAAATTGGATATCATATTCCCATATGAAATTTGGCCTTGGTAACTGGAAATGTAAAAATTAAGAAGCGCTTCTGAAATTTTCCGCTTCACTTTGAAAGGAATGAAGGATTTGTCTTTACAAACAAACTGGGTCTGCTGGTATATAAAACTGGATACTGAGAGATGAAAGAAACAATGGGTAGTACCATAAATTCCATAGGAATTCCACTGATTGACACAAGGAAAAGACAAAGGGGGGGATACATCAGAAGAGGGTCCTAGGTATTAGGCATTCCGGGAAGTCTGTACCTCTCAAGTACCTCAGCCAATGGGGAAAGAGAGAGGGAAAATGCGGTCAGGAAATCAGGATAAAAAGGAGGCTGCTTCCTCCAAAAATTTGAGACACCCCAGGGGAATGCCCCATGGCCTCTCCCTTTATTCGAATAAAGTAACGGGACTCCTCTGTCTCCTTTTTGGACACAAACCTCTGGTGTTGGTGGATTAATTTTCCTGATAACTTTGCATTTGACAGAGCACTGGGGATGCCAGCTGCACGCTCTGAATTGCCCCTTTCACTCACCCTACAATACCCCAACATTATTTCTGGCATTAAGTCTTTCTCCAGACCGTGCCAGACAGAGAAAAGATCAGGAAGAAAGGGTGCTCTAAAAAAACGGTGAATTTTTAATGCATTAATATTGGAACAAGGGAAAAAGTCTCTTTATGGTATCCATTGCTGGCAGTTGCTGGCTGTACAGCAGAGCTGAGACTCAGCTGCATTTTGCCAACACACGCAAGTATTTCTTCAGAAACTGAAGGACAAGAAAGGTGAAACAAAATATTTTATTTATAAAATTTTTACCTAATAATTTATCAATAATTTTTTCATGGTTTTTAAACAAATTAGATCCAATCCCCATAGACAGTTTGCAGTTAAGGAAAAGGGTGAAAAGGAAGGGCTGTGGAGAGAGAAAATGACACATGATGCAGCATCTGTGATCTCTCAGAAAGCAAGAAAGCCAACTCAGTGCACCTGGAACTACACCCTGATAAAATCCATTAGTCTCCAGACATGTATTTTGCACCTCCAGTATCTTCCATCTTTAACCATGATTTGAGGATTAAAAACTGTCCTTTCTTTCATCCTCAGGTTCACACATATTTTTCCATTTCTGTAGTTCCCGAGAATCATTTATCTTCCATGCTTCAGCAAAGGACTTCATTTTTTTCCTGTGGGAGAAAAAAAAAACCCTAATCAAAATACAGAGACATTTTTAAGTGAAGCACATCAAACCCTGAAAGTCCTACAGTCATCTGCAAAATTTTATACACAGTCCAAAATAGCACAGCTCAAAATGTTATGTGATCTTCAAACAACCAGTTAATATTTTCTAAGATATGTGTTCCTGCTCTAGGTCAGCCAACAAATTAATTTTGTAACTAACTTACAGCACCAGCAGCATTGACAAAATGATATAAACAAATGATAAGAATAAACTGTTAAGGAAATAAACAGCATTGTAGTCAGTCCTGTTTAATTTTCACCATTCAGTTCCTACAAATTTGTATTTGTAGAATCATAAAAAGAAAAGGCATTTTCAGTGTAAATGAGTGCGCACATCCTTCCTATTTTCTTCTTAGCATTTTTTGATTTATAAGAGCTGTGACAAATTACAAGACGTTTAAAATGGGTTAACACACATTCCCAACGACAGTAATGTCAAAACTGGGTGAAATTACCCAGTAGATTTTCTTAAATAGTATGAAAGCGATTTTAAAAAGTAAGACAGGCATGTGGCCTGTGGGTCCTGTGACAGCACAGGGGCAGTGCCACCAGCAGGTCTGGCAGTGGCTCCCAGGGCCGGGTAACTCCTGCCGCCACCACACCGAGCAGACCCGCTCCTGCAGCTGTCAGCGTGGCTCTGGGCAAGCACGCTCCGCCGCTCCCAGATTTAGGGGTGCAGGACAAAGGCCTCCCCACAGCTTCAGGTGAAGTATTTACCCTCTTCCACCCTGAGAATACAAGCCAACTGCCCTGGAAAGCCAGCAGACAGCTGGCAGGTTTCGGTCCCAGGGCTGGTGAGGGGACAGGAGGGAGCCCCGCTGTGAACTCTGCCCTCACCCTGTGCCCCTCGGTGGGCACTGTCCGCCAGGCTTCCCACGGCATCACCCCGCTGAGTGCGCACCCCTGCTCCTCTGCTCGCGGCCTTCGGCGGCAGGGACCTCCCTTCTCAGAACTAGAGCCCTCCTGGACCTGCCCGAGTGACATGCCAGCAGAATTCTCACAGGACCAAGATAAATGGAAACGATGTATTACATCATTTCGCATTTTATTTTCCAGTAACTCTGGCCTTTCTACCTTTCTGAACAATTTTTTCTTGATTTTAGAACCCTACATAGCCAGTAACAGCAGAGTTAAGATACTGCTCAAGATTTGGTTTTTTACTTTTGCCAATTGTGGACGGTATTTCCAATTAGCATAAGCTAGCACATTATTTTCCCTATAAACTGTCATGTACCTTCAAATGTTTTTATTTTGTTTTATTAAGAGGGGATAAAAAACATCGTTAAGCACCGAGCACTGTCGAGTTTCAAAGTTTGCACCTACAAATAATTAGCAGTCAAAATGTTCTCAAACAAAATTATTCTGTCAGGATTAGGTACAGCCATCAGACAACCAGGATCTTGGTTCATTATGTTCCTAAGAGGCTATTTGAATTTTGCTCTTAGGACTGCCATGGAAAAATAACAGCAACAGAAAAAACCCCAGTGAAAACGGATATGAATATCTGAACTGTGCACATAATGTAACAGGATTTACAAATCCATTATGCCACTTGATACACACAGGATTTCTCATAACTAGTCTAATATATAATGTGCAAACACCCCTGAATGAAAACTGGGTATCAGAAAAATATCATAATCCCCAGAACTTTCAGTAAAAATCTGGGTGTTTGTGGGGGCAATCAAAATGTATAATAAATATTTATTTTCAAGTTAAACCAGAAGACAAGTATCCACATTCCCTTCTACACTTTAGTATGCAAACACAATTTCAAGTGCCAAAGTAAGTAATAAATACTTTCTAAATTAAATTCGTTAGTACTTTCACTATCACTGATGAAAACATAAGTAGGTATTATAGAAGGAAATAATTAAAAAAAAAATCACAGTTGTTCTGACCTTTTCATGTTCACTATTCTCTCCAACTCCTTTGATTTGTGAGCTGCTTTCTTCAAGATTTCTTCAGGAATATCTGCAAGTTTGGCAACATTTAGCCCATAACTCCTTGCTGAGACTCCTTTAGTTATTTGATAAAGAAAAGTGATAAATTCAGGATTCTCTTCCAGTTCAGATCCTAAAAAAATAAAACCAAAATCAAAACCTCCTCTATGTGGCAAGTACGTAAGTCTCCTGTCCTGATTAGCTTACAAGGTAAGCAGATAACACAATAGAAAGAATTATTTAGGGGAAAGGTTAATGGCAAATACCAATGGCAAGTCTTTAAAAAAAACCATTAAAAATTCTACCATTATTCAGTGAACAGGCCTTTATGATGCCTCTTATAATTCAGGGACTGAGACCATCATGTTTGAAAACAGTTTCAAAACAATCAGATGTGTTTTTTCACTCCATAGAGTGCTAAATTTTGGAGCTGCTTGGCACAGTAGGATGAAGACATTGAAAGTGCACGATGTTAAATTAGGCAGCCCTGTTCAAGTGAAATCCATGGGAGATACAAAACACATCTTGCTCGTGAAGCCCCAAAAATAGCAAATGTTTTCAGACAGTGAGATCTTTCAGAGAAGGAGCTGCCATATGTTTGATCCCTAATCCCTCCTCCCTAATCCTTTGTGTTTGGCTGCTGTGAAGAGTTGGATGCTGGGATGGGCGAATCTTTCACCCACTCCAGCTCAGATTTCCTCCTGAAACACGTGAAGGGAGCGGATGTGCAGTTTTCATCCCCCCTCCGTGTGTCACTGCAGCGGGAGCGGGTGTGCCACCAGGTGAGGTGTGAATTGTCACGCCAGGGCTGCTTTGTGCCCCAGCCTCCTGGGGCTGGCACTGACCTCTCTGCTGGCCGCTCTCCTCCTCGTTCAGCAGGAAGGCCATGTGGTAGTTGCCCACGCTGTCGGGGTACAGCTGCTCCAGCTCACACACCGAGGGGTAGTGGGTGACAAACAGCGTCAGGGCCTGCACCTGCAGCACACGGGCAGAACCAGCGGTGCGTGCTGTAGACACGGCCGCGCAGAGCTGCTGTCCCTGACCCACATCCCTCCGCCCCGAGCCTGGGCGCCTCAGCTTCCCGCGAGGGAGCCCCGCAGCAGGGCGGCCTCGCCGCGCCGCGGCGCGCACAGCCAGGCACTTACGTCTCTGATGAAGTGCTCAAGGGTAGCGTAGGCAATGGCAATGCCGTCGTGGGTGCTCGTGCCTCGGCCCAGCTCATCCAGGATCACCAGGGATCTCGAGGTGGCTTTTCTGATTATCTCAGCAGTGTCTGTCAGCTCCTCCATGAAGGTGCTCCGGCCTTTGTAGATGTTGTCCGCAGCGCCCATCCTGCACCAGGACACAGAACACAAGCCCTTGTGAAAAATGCCAGCTCGTGCTGGCAAACAAATAGTCACGGGGATGAAACCGTTCTGTTACAAATCTCTGGTTGCTGATCCAAGCAGAGGAGAAGAACCCAGGCAGAACATTCGCCCTCCTGAACCGTTTGCCATCACACAATCTCCCACCTTCACAAACAGGACAAGGCAGCCTCATTTTCCCTCAAAAATAACTCTTCAGACTTCAGACCAGCCAGCTGATGAGAATTCCAGCAAAGGTACCAGTGAAGGTGAATTTTACTCCTTTGGTTTAGTTCAACCCTCTGTTTCTATGGGTTTCTAGTGTTAACAACACCCAAAGGTATCCAATATTGGCATTTCCAGACAGAGTGGAGGCTCGTGTGACCAGGTATTTGTGCACCCAAACAGCAGAGCAGTGACTTCCTTCAAGCAGTAACAAAATAACACTGATTTCCCCTAATTGCACGGGTATACAATCTTAACTAGCACGCTTAAACAAGATTTCAAGGTATTTTAGGAGTTCTCTCCTCATTCTGTTGAGACACAACTCTTGGCAGCCTCCAGGCAGGTGAGCTCCACACACAAATTTCTCCACATTCCACACAACTCTTCTAGCTCAGATTCAGATCCATGTAACCCTCAGCCTTCAACCTCCATCTCAAATTGTGAATTTGTGGTCTACATCTCAGAAACCTCTTGTTATCCCACCCTGGTTTTCCCCTTTGCTGCAGCTTTCCGTACCTGTTCAAGTAATACCCACTCTATATTGAAGAAAGAGCATTTCTGTTTTGCATTTCTGCATTTGAGTTATATTAATCACATTACAGCATCCCTTCTGAGACAGGTCATCACGAGCAAGCCACTGAGGAGGGATGTGAAACCAGATTTATTCACTCTTATCTGCCAACATGTAGTTACGTACAAGCCACACTGATTTAAGCAAAACTGACTCATGGGCCTAGTATACTATATTTTCAGATTTAACAGCTGGCCACAACAGTATTCAGAACCAATCAGAACCTTTAAAGAGAAGCCCAGTATAGCTTTTATTTCTCTGTCTTTTGCTGGGTCTCTCTCTATTATAATTGCTTCTGTTACCTGCAGAAACACCACCAAGATAGAAATAATTTTATAAGGATGTTACAGCTAAGAGTACTTGACAAAAACCAAGCAGTGTGGACCCAGTATAACTATGATTTGTAGATCCTCTCTGGCCCTGCCCTGGAAACCTGTCATGGTATCATACATAACTGCATAATAAGCAAATCTTCAGTTATAAATTAACTAATTTTGGTTGGAGGTGGGCATATGAGCAAACTGAGTGTTTTTATTTCATTGAGTGTGTGCTTAAACACACACACACAAGCTACACTCCCACATACCTCAAAGACAGGTGATTCTGGCCATAAGCTAATTCAGCTGTACATGCTTTTCCTCTGAATTAAATATATGACTCAGGATAATGAGGTATTGTAAAATTAACATTTTAATAAGCCACTTACTGCTATAATCCTTTCAAATGCTGGGTTAGGAATAATGAGCACTTTAGTGAATTTCTCACAGTGCCCCCACCACCGCTGTGGCCCCTCTCCCAGCTTGGTTCAGGCACCAGGTACTGCTGTAAAATCAAACAATCCCCCTCAGTGCACGGATCCGCAGGGAACAGGATAACGTAGGTGTGTTTTAACACTACTAACTGCAAATACATTCATCAGAATGACAAATACTTCTTATGTTTGAACAATCTCTGGCTCCTTAATGAACAACTTCAGTCATAGTTTCTGCCTCTACAATTAGTGGCGTTATTATTTTCCCTTTTTTTACTTGGCTCTTCCTTACAGGGACAGCATCTCACAGGCTGGCCGTTGTGTGCCTGTGATGATTACACACAGAGCTTCCATTTTTCTCTGGGATTGCATCATTTCCATAGAGCCCACAAAATATTTTAGCCTGTTTTGTATCTAATTTGCATTCACAAAAATAATTTTCTGAACTTCCTCACTAAATGCTCAAGATACAAACAGAAATTAGTATTATCTTTCTCTTGTTGTTAAAGACAGCTGCAAAAGAAGTCTTTCTTTCCGGCATCTTCAAACATTCAAATCCAACTCAGGCTTGCTTAACTACAGATTAAAAAAACAGTGTATTTTTAAATGACATAAAACCTCTTAAATGTCATCTTTTCAAAATGGATAAAATTGTTCTTTCTGCCTCTGTCCTTTACACTAGGAGAATTATACCTGTTTTTTGAACATACATTCTGAGCACTGTTATCTGAGAAATAAGCAGGAATAACTTTTTCAGTGTGGATGATTGCATTTATAAAACTAACAGTTAATTTGCAGCAAGGCATTGTTCCCTAACTTCATGCTCTGTTATTCCTGATACAACAAAGTTGTTGAGTCACAAAACCTATTGCTTAAACAACTCCTTTTTTTTTTTTTCCCCCTACATTTAAAACAGCCATAATAAATCCCCCTGCAAACTTCTCCAGGACTCAGTGGCTTTGAATCCACATTTTAATGCAGCTCTCCTCCTGAATGTTTTTGTACATTGAAGCACTAAACTTGCTCCTCTCCCGTCCTGCCCACGAGGAGCGTGCACACAGGCAGTGTGAGCAGTGTCTCTTTGGATCCATCACTCCTCAGCAGATGCAATTTGGCTGGAAAACACTTGTTTTAATGTCTCTTCGACAGCCAACCAAATCTTGCAAAATTAAAAGCTCTTCATCTTATGATGTTCAACATATTTATTATGCAAACTAAAAAAAAAAAGAGGATGCAATATCTCTTTTCAGTGCTAGGTTCAAGTAGCAAAGACTCGTGTCAAAGACCTCAGAAAAACACAACAGAGAGGCAATGTTTTGTAAATTAATTTTCAGAGGGTAAGTTAGAGGGCATGACTGCCTGTGCTACCTCTCAAAGAAGGTATGCTGCGTGCTCTCAGAGTTGGCTGGGTTTTAAGGTCACAGTGTGGACCCCAGGAAGTTCATTCTTATTTTATTTTACTGTGGAACTCTCACACAGTTTGTGAAAGTGAACAAGCAGCGCAGGAGCTCACAGTGGTCACAAAACCCAGCTACACTCCACCACACGAATCCCAGAAAACAAGACTGCAAAGCCGTTCCCTAGAGCCTTATTTTCACACAGCTGTCAACAGCCCAGTGCTACCTACCGATTCCTACTCTATGGAATACTTAATGCTGGAAAAAACCCCCAAACTTAAATCACGTTTTCCAACTGATTTTAGTAATATCCATCTGAGTTTAGAAGCTCACCTAAAATACTTACTGCAGAAATGGAACCTGTTGCGGAAGAATAAACCTAATTCAAGAGCAATTAACATTACAAGAAAATTACTCTTTTCTCCAAGAATAAAGTGTAGAACACTCTCAGCACCAACAAAAATCACTTTCTGTGATTCAAAGACAACACTGAGAACACCATGAATAAAATAAATTCATAATGTAACTTTACAATTCCACTCACTCCCTCACACAAACCCCTTTGAAATGTCATTTCAAAGATCACTGCATTTGCACAGGAGCAATTTAAATTAAAATAACCAGTTTACACAAAGAGAGGCCGAGCTGTGCTGTTGCCTTACAGCTCATCCCTTTCCTGGCAGGGGCCTGCTCTGCAGAGCCTGTCTGTGCTCAGCAGAGCAGGGTGGTCTGCCAGGCACTGGGGACAGGCAGCGCACAGGGACGGGCAGGACAATGGAGATGGATTAAGTAATTCCTCAGGAGACCGCATGTGCAAATTTGTAACAGCTCACTGGCAAGAAACTAATGCTTCACACTCCCCCACAACCTACTGGTACATCGTCCTCTTCATTCCCAGCAAGATCTCACTGATGCAAACCAAAAACTGACAATAAGAAAAATAATTTACAGAAGCTGTAATTACGGAATTAAGGAAAAAAAAAAGAAGTGTGACAGAAAGCATGGCTATCAGGATAGTTATTATTTTTGCATTATTCATGGGTGACTTCTAAGAAGTGTGCCAAGTTACGTGGATGATGACAGGAAATCAGAGGATGCCCACGATGCAAACCTGTTTTCAGTCTACATGCACACATGCTCGACCATTTCTACAACTGCTTATCTGCAAATTTAAACGAAGAAATACCAATGGTATGTTACCCAGTTTAGGAGAATAGCTGTTGAGAAGCCTGACAGAATGCATTTAATGTAAAATACATTTCTGTTTTGTACAGCATCGTAGATATGTGATACTCTCAGTCACTGAGAGATTAATGAAAATATTAAATGAGTCTCAGGGATATAAACTTGGTGTTATCCTGGAAAGAAAAGCGAGTCCAAAGTGATTTTAATACTCAGTTTCATAGTGGTTTTTACATCTTTTTTTCCCCTTCTCAGTATCACTAGGTAACTGAAGCAGCCAGAACAAGTAATCACCGAGATCCTCCTTTCCTTCCAGGGCTGGCCCACAGGGGAATGCTGCACACGCCAGCACCCCAGCGTTTTAGAACGAACATTTCTAACAGGATTAACTTTCAAGATGTGAAGTGCATTGATTTTTTTTTTTTGCTGACAGCCAGAGGAAAGAAAAACACACATGGATTCAATATGTTCAGGAGCTTCAGCTGGACTGACAGGACAGGCAGTCCTGAGCTGCCACGACAGAATCCCTGTGAGTCAGTGCAGATCCTGAGCGACGTTATCAGCACCCCTCATTCCTGGGCTTCATAGAAAGAAGCTCCGCTGTTACAAAAGGTTATGTTACATTACCTAGTGAAGAACACCCAATGCATTTGCGTTCTGAAATTCGGCATTGATACTCCCACTAACATTTCAATTCCTTAAAAATACTTGTTACATTGCCTAGGGCAGATACATCACTCACTCTTAAATTATATGTGTAAATGTTACTGATGGTCAACAGAAGGACCAGCTTGTGAGTGCAAACATTTTGCTGAAGGATAAATTATAAGAGCAGATACTCAAATTAGGGTGTTTCTTTGAAAGTCATCAATATTAGCCAGAAGAAGATGAAAAAACAAAGACAAATCAAAACCCAGTCCTGAAATACGCACAGGTTTGCAGTCACTGCTGTGGGACACCAGGGAGGGAACTCGAGGTAATTAAGTTAATGTGCATTTGTAGCTGAAGGATTGAGGCCAGGGGGGATTAAAGAGCAGGAACTATAGCAACAGGGTGGGGACAATGGCCGAAGCACTCAGCACAAGTGAACTTTTCCCCTTTAGACCTGTGGATGCCAAGGACAATCCAATTCAAACTGTGACTGGGTCAAGTCACAGGATGGAGGAGTTTCAGAGAGGTAAATACAGCCACTCAGCTCCCCTGCAGGACAGCTGGTCAGCTCTGCAGGCAGATTTCCCCGCGCACCACCATGGGGACACCGCTGCACCCCGTCAGGGGCACTGCAGCGTGCAGCAGCAGGTGTTCCCGAGTCCCTGCGTGGGGGAACACCTGCCCTGCACTGAGAGGGACTCCCAGGGCCTCGTCAGCCCCCGCACACACAAGGGCTGCTTGCGCTCCCGCTTCATCCACTGCCACGGATGCACCCCGAAGGCTGGCTGGTGGAACATGGCTGTCTCGGGGTGATTCTATGACCATACTGTAGTCCCCACTGCCTGCTTGATTTCTAGGGTACCTTTAAATTGCAAAGGGGAGAGAGAAGCCGAGAGATCTCTTCAAAGCGGCCAGCTTGACCTTGCAACTAGAATGTTTCGCATTCTTTTCTCTCCCGATTCTGACAACATTTGTTGATTAGAGGACTTTTGCTCTCTTGTCTCTTTGGCTTTCAGTGGAGAAGGGACTGTGATCTGCCTCAGCGGCTTCTGGTCCTTTTTGGACTGTTTTTGGCTGCTTTTCATCCCAGACCAGCTCCCATCTCCGGCCCTGCTCGGCGGGACCCTCCAAGGGGCATGGTCGGCCCCTGCCTGGCCCGGCCCAGCTCAGGACTGCAGGTTTTACCTACGGAAAGAACTCTAAAATCCATAGTCCTCTTTTAGGGGACAGGGGAGGGGGATTCAATATCCTTTTTGCCCTGTGACAGGGGGGGACTCTGTTTGTTAAATAAATTATTTTCCCGAACCCGTGGGGGAGGTGCTGCCGGGGCCTGCTTGCCTGGCAGGCAGGAGAGAGAGAGAGAGACACCCCTCTCGGGTTATTTCCTCCTGGATTTGTGTCCAAACCGGCACAATGGCATTATTCCATGTACGAAAGATGCAAACCTCACACTGCACAGGCACGCTTCTGAGAAATGAACAAAGACATGAAACCAAATTAGCTGCAGACACATGCACAGCATGGCTTAGCTTGCTCCTACAGAGCCACAGAACACTGTCAGAAGCAGTTACAGTTCAGGTAGACTGGGATATGTCCAAAACACAACTGTTCTAGAAAAAATAGAACAAAATAATTTTTCAATTTGACAACACTAACTACAACTTTTACTTATTCTTTTTTTTTTTTTTAATCCAAACCAAAGCTATCTCCACGTGATAAAAAATGGTGCAATGTACTTAATACTGCGTCCTGTTCTTCCCCAAAACATGGGACCAATTTACCCCAGAGGTGCAATTACATGATTGATTGTGAGCATAAATGAAAGGCTTAAGTAATTTTTGTTACTCTGGCAGTAAACAAAAATACAATTAAGGAGGAACAAAATGAAACAAATTACTGTGCCATAAAGAAGTAACATTTCTGAAAATTACTTTGGGGTTATTGACAGCTAAAAGTTCTGTTTGTCTGACTCACTGTGCTTTCAATACAAACAATACTTTTTTGGCATGTCAGTATATAAAATTCTCATGTGGACTTGCTATTCACTTGGGATTGCTTTGTGAGAACAGCTCCCTACTTTTCTGCACAATAAATAAATCAATGCATGGCAGAACCACTAAGCATTACCACATACATACAAAATAAACAAAGATCTGAAAAAGTACCTTTGATTTTTTAATTTTCTGGCCATTATCTTTCAGAGCCTACCTGCTCAGGCAAATTGAGAGACTTTGTTCTATTTGTTCTATTATTTTTTTTCCAAAGGAAGATCTCAATGATTTAAACATTTATTTTCAGGATTCAAGAACTTAAAAAAAACAAACATCTCCAAAGTCCTGGTCAAAACCAGCTTATGTGCAAACAAGTTGTTCAGCTGAGATAAACTCCTCCACAGTTTTGACTCAGGAATCAATCTCCTGGTGATTTCTGCACACACCTGCAGAACCTGCCAAACACTGCTGTTACCTCCCCACTGGTTTCACAGCCCAGATTTCTGTGATTATGAAGAAGCTGACTAGATGAATATCTTCATTTGTCTGATGTGTTGTGATTTTAACTGGTATTTCTAGGAAAAATTATCTTCATCATCTCACCCTGTAAGCTTCAAAGACATCATTAAAGCTTAATAAAGAAATAAATGGAGGCAAGGAATTTGTTTTAACTTAGACTCTGGTCTTTCAAGTTAAAACCAAAAAACTTCACAAGTGATATAAAAATGAGAGGCAATATTTGCCTATTCCTATGCAAATAGGACCATTTCTAATAATGGAGCTTGTTCCTTATTTATTATTTTAAATAGAGCTCTTTCCCCCCTCTCTGCTCCTCCTGCGCAGCTCCCTTCTGATAAGCCAGTAAAACTGGCTGAATGAAATAAGTGCAACATGATTTGCCTAGTTACAAAAAGTTGGGAATTCATTTTGCCGTGAGAGGCCACACCAATGGAATAGTCACATCCATTAATACTTAGGAGTATTTTTTTGCTTTTGTTCTTACGTGATTTACCTCAACGTATTGAGAAAAGCACGTGGAAAACGTCTTCCACTCCGTTTCCACTTTGACAGAAACATTCTTTTCCTGCTTCACATACCCACTCCATCCTGTGCTTTCTGATTTTCTCAAGAGTTCTTACAAAATATACTCTTAGCAAGCCTTGGAACATTTTAACCTAAAAGTAAATCTAAACGTAATCTGAAGTAAATAATGCAATTTTAAGTATCTTTCAAACTTGAATGATGGTGATGTTTCAATGAAGAAAAGAAAAAATAAAATACAAGCATCTCAAGTCAATTGCCCAAATGCTTGCAGGTATTCATACAATATTTGCTTTCCATCATGATTTTAAACCTTACTGAAATTTGTGATAATGCCATAAATACGTACATTTTATCCAGTTAAAATAAAATGTTTGTCTACTTGTTTCTTTCAGCTCCACACACTTATGAAATAATAATATGACTTTGTCAAGTTGTCAGAGTTAAATAGCTGTAAATGCATCCAGGGAGGTAACACTCACAATACATCTATTATAAGGCCTGACCTTTTTGAGAATAATTCCAGCATTTACAGATCAGAAAAACAGACATTTTGATAAACCATACAGAAGCAAGTACTATGGCTCGTTTGACACATGGCCTCTCCAGAAGTGTGGAGTAATCAGGACTGAGTTTTCTTGGGTTTTTTCAGTTTGCTTTGAAGAAATCCTCCATCTCTAAACTCTGCTCTAAGCCTTAACAGCAATTCTTCCCAGATACGGGGAAGAGGCAGAGGGCTCCATGCATCCTGCACAAGCCTACAGGGGCACAGCCACAAACATTCCCTTATTTTCTGCCCCATAAATCTCTTTTAGGTGACAACAGTCAAGGCATAGGAAAAAAATACGAGAAGATCCACAATGCCCGTAGGCGAATCATACCAGAAATGTCACTTTGGGACACACAAATGCCCCTTCTTCTGCCATCTTTGTGGATCCAAATGCATGTGACTGATGTGGCTCTCTGCTCACAGGGTGACGGAGATGAGCAGTGCCAGGCACACCACTCAGGCAGGCATTCGAACACTGATTTATTTTTTAATGCCATCGTGCTGTGTCCCACGTGAGTGTGCAGCACTCGCAAACCTCAGTGGAAGGGGCCACACCTCGTCCGAGTGGATTCCAGATCAGCTGAAGATCCCACCCGAGCAGTGGCACAGCAAGGGAAGCACAGCCCCAGCTGGCAGAACAGCACCAGCTTCCCCCTGAGAGGGACTCCCAGGAAACGTCTTGGCTGCTCACTGCGGATAAAGAGAGACTCGATCTCCTCAGTGTCACCATGTTGAGCCAGGTAGATGTATAAATAATACCATTTCTTCTTTAACCTGGAATGCCTAGTGTAAAAAACATGCATGGTCACTCTGTCCAAACACTGGGACGGCAAGAGCAGTGAGCCTTCCTCACACCCGTTCTGCTTCTTGGAAAAGAAGGATTATCTGATGGGCACTCCTGGGGTGCCTCTAAGGCAGTGCCACACAAAACCTGGCTCAGCTGGGGTGGAATATCCTGAGCTGGAAGGAACCCACAGGATCATCAGTCCAACCCCTGCCCTGACACCCCAACAATCCCACCCTGGGCACCCCTGGCAGCGCTGTCCAAACGCTCCTGGAGCTCTGGCAGCCTCGGGGCCGGGACCATTCCCTGGGGAGCCTGGGCAGTGCCCAGCACCTCTGGGGGAAGAACCTTGTCCTGATCTCCAGCCTGACCCTCCCTGGCCCAGCTCCAGCCGCTCCCTGGGTGCTGTCCCTGTCTCCCAGGGGGATCTGCCCCTCCGGAGGAACTGCAGCCTCTGCTCTGGGACTGGCCATACCCTGGTCACTGACACTCCTCTGGCAAACTGAGTCATGCACACACCTGGGTGTCCTCTCAAGGGTGGACACACCTGTGTGGACATGTGTTCCCAGACCCTGAAAAGGGGTGTGTTCACCACCCAAGCTGTGTCACCTCATGCCACAGCTGGGAGGACATAGCTGACACTCCCATGGACCTCCAGTGCAATTTTCAACAGGACCTTCACTTGGCAAGGCTCACGGTTGTTCTGTTGTTGTTTAAGTGATCAAAATCCTCCCGTTACTGAACCCATCGATCAGCTCAGAAAAGCCACTCCAAGGTACCTGGCTGGGACTGGACCTTGGTGGCTGGAAATAACATGACCCAGCTAAGGGCAATGGTGAGGGGGATGAATCTCCTCCATTGCAGCGCTCAGCTATCCAAAGCCTCTTGTGCTCTGGTCTTAATTGAACAAACATCTTTTACACATGTTTGAAATCATTATACAAGAACAACAGATTATAAAATACTAAAGCAGTGATGTTACTTGAGACCTGGCACAGGCAGATCAGGATTCCAGCCTGGCCGTGCCTGTCTGAGAGACTCTGTATACAGACATGTAATACAAGCTAGAATTAAAAAACATCCCTCCCTAGCCAAGGTGAGCAATCACCATCTGTTTTCACAACACTTTCAGATATATAGTGGAATCTGAAACAAGTGAGTACCTCTCATCTGCAGACTCAGCCATGAGGAACACCCTCCATGTTAAAAATACCTTTAAGTCATCTGTTACAAGGAGGAAACGCAGAAGAAAGTTCTTTACACGTAAATACAGATCTTGTGATGTGCAGGGACAATACCAAGACAATTGTCTCTAAGTGCAGGTGACTGCACGCCTCACATGAAGTGGAAATGCGACCTGCAGCTTACGCAGGCAGCCCACCGCCTGCACACCTGCACTGCCAGCCCCCTCCACCCCTGCCTTCTCAAGGTACCACCAGACCGCTCCAGCTGTGTTTGGTACCCTGAGGATTAACGTCACGCTGAGAGGCTGTACACAGCAAGACAACTCTTTCAAGAGCGACGAAGTGCACGAGAGGATAATCTACGTGCATCTTAGTGATGCCTCTGTTTACTCCTGTGACCCTTCAGCGTGAGGCAGATCACCTGCCAGAGGCAGTTTGCAAAGGCATTTGAAGCACAGGCTACTCTCTTAGTTCGGACAACTGAAGCTGCATCTTTAACAGCATTCCCAGCTTGGCTGGGGAAAACCACACTGGAAGCTGTGGGCCACTGTATGACTGTGCTTGCTCCCTGAAGTAAGTGAAAATAGCTCTTATTTCAACACAGGAAGAGAAACCCAGGCAGGTAAGTGCTCTAGGAAGGAAATTACTCTCTGTCCCTGTACCATCACCTGGCACTGGCAGGGGTTGGACTCCTTCACAGGATCCTTTCTGATGGGAGCTTGTGACATCCAAAAATTGATTCTCCAGGTCTTGAAGGCACTTGGTAATTTGAACTATTAATTAGCTTGTTTATTTGAAGATGTTTTGCCTTCAAAGAGCTCTAGCATTCTCCCTCCCAGTTTTGAGCACGGACCCTCATGAACAGCTACTGTCAGCCCACAGGGAGTAGGATAAAGCCTCCTAGCAATGGGAAATTCATCAATAATTGATTAGGAGTGGGACGTCTGTAGAGGTCAGCTTTCTTCAGCAGCTGAACGTCGCCCCTCCCGAGGGCATGATTAGGCCAGCAGAATTCCTGTCATTATTTCCTCCATACATGGATGCCCACCCTTGCTTTGTCTTCCTGCTCAAAGGCACAGAGAAACAGCATGTTAATTTCAATGTCTGAACGACTGTTATTAGAACTAACAAAAACTGAAGGTTAATTTTAAAGTAGAAAATGAGCCTTTTTACTGCAAGGAGAAACTTGGATGGGAATTTTCAAACATCAGAGAACTAAATATCCAAATCCCATTAAAAATCAGTATAGATGGGGTGCTAACCTCTTCAAAACCCCTCTAAATTTTTTAAATATAATGCCACTGATTAAGTTAAAATTCCTTAAGAACAGATTGCAAGAAAACATTATCCCTTATTGGAGAAGGGAAAAAAATCAGCAAACATCCTCGAAATCCTGTGTCCTCCTCCTAGTCTGGGCTAGCCTTAGCACTGTTCCCTGTCTATCCACCCAGTAATGAAGAAAGATCATTCCCATCTTCACCCTACCTATAAGCAATTCCTCTTGCATCTTTAAAAATGTTTAATGTAATCCAATATTTAAAGTCAATTTAGAGATGCTACCATATATAAGTACAATATATCACAAGGAATAACCATAGTAGCAACCTTTCAATTTCCATGGAAACCCTACTTGGAAAACAAGACACAAATCCTGGGGATACAAATCCCTTAAACCTATACAAATTCACACTTGGAAGATGCAGTCTACAAACGAGAAAAGGGGACTGCAGAATAAAGCACCAAAATTTACAAAGGTTTCTCACACAGAACTCTTGGTAACCCTGATGCCCAGAACCCCTCACAGAGCCAGCCTGCAGAGCACCACTGACTGATCCCTCCCTGCCTCCTCTGCTGCATCCCTGAGCATCCCCCACTATCCCTCCCTGCAGGGGTGCCACGCTGACAGCATCCCCCAAAACGTCACCAAGGCAGTGATGGACGCACCTT
Source organism: Callaeas wilsoni (assembly GCA_013398955.1). Classification (NCBI taxonomy): domain Eukaryota; kingdom Metazoa; phylum Chordata; class Aves; order Passeriformes; family Callaeidae; genus Callaeas; species Callaeas wilsoni. Next base: position 40,636 of record VWPU01008967.1, read on the forward strand.
GGAGACTGGCATCTTCCCATGGTAAGTTTTTAAAATATTAAAAAATATACTGAAGTTATCAACACAGATATTTTTTACAGAAAGAGTGATAAAATATTGGAATGGTCTACCCAGGGAGGTGGTGGAATCACCATCCCTGGATGTATTTAAAAAGAGATTGGATGTGGCACTCAGTGCCATGGCTTAGTTCAGTTGAGGTGTTGGGACAGAGGTTGGACTCGATGATCTTGAAGGTCTCTTCCAACTTGGAAGAAGGAAAAAAACCACAAAGATGAAAATTCACACTTTTCAGCAAGACCCTGTGGCCTGGGGTGGCAGTGCAGAAAGGAGGTCTACATAGCTGTTATCATAAAAAGAAAATTACATCATTTAAAAAAAAAAATCCAAACAAAACCAACCTGCAAAATAAAGCACAGAAGATGAAAAAAAAAAGCAAAACTGGGTGGGATTTAAGAGAAAATCTCTGATCTCTTCCAGGTCATTCCCTACCAGAGGAGAGTACAGAACAAAAGCTGAGGCTTTAGAAAATTAAGCATTAAACCTCAAGGAGGACATAACATGTGGCAGCTAATTTATTGATTCTTTCCTCAAACCAGGCATTAAAAACTATTTCAAGGGTAACTCCTATGGCTGAGAAATGCCCTGAATGCCACATCACATCAGCCTGCCTGACAGACTTACGTAGTTTCAGACCTTTCGTAGAATCCTGAAAAAAACCAAAACCTACCCAAAAAGAAACCCAAACCAACCAAAAGAGAGGTGCCTACTTCTTGGATGGCCTCTGTACATCCTGAGCAGAATCTGCTAACCTGTCCTCTCTCTCCTTTTTTCTTCCTGTTACCTTTTAACTGATGCATGACTACTTCTATTTTAATAATGTATTATCAATTTATTCCTGATTAATATTGAGTCAATTAATTTACTCTTAATTGCTGGTGCAATTACAAGAATTTCAGTGATTCTTCCACATATTCATCTGGTTTGACACGTATCACATTAAATGAGGAATGGCACATCCAGCTGAGCTTCCAAAACTAATACAGACAAGGAGAAAAAAAAATTTCAATCCCATGTGTTAGAATGTGACTGGGCTACAAATGAAATGGTCTGAAACCTCACAGAGTAAGAAACACACTCCATGGCTTGCCTTTAAGTCTGAAAGGAGAAGTTTTACCTTTGACCACACTAATTTATCAGAAAAGTTGTGAAAAATACTTGGGTTTTATTCTAATGTAGAGAAAAGTGAAGTGGAATCAGAGAAATACACTAGGGAACAGGTGGAACACAGATAAAAAAGCAATTTATTCTCTTTCAACTGGGCACAAAACAAAATGTCTCTCCCAGTGACTGTGTCACATTTCTTAGTATTTTCTGCAGAAGTCACCCTTTTGCAATGACAGTCTAGGAAAGCAGAGGAAAGCAGATACTCAGCTTGAGAGTAACACACTTAGGTGTGTATCATTAAAATTTAAGGGAGTGTGAACCCAAGTGAAGCACTCCAAGTTCAGCTACAAAACACAGAGGAAGACAAAAACAATCTTCAAATGCTCAGTGATGTTGCAATGCTCCTTCTGTAACGTAAATCAGATCCTGTGCACCTCTGTGTCCCCACGAGCAATGCTCACCCCATCCACCAGGCCACTGCTTCCAGCACAGGGTGGGCAAAGGCGAAGCAGCTTGAGTTCTCACCTCCAGTTACTTCTGGGAGGATGATACAAATTGTTTGCTAATGTGAACTGCACCAAGGTGTGATTTTCATTTGTTTCTGTCGTGGCGCAGCAGAAAGTAAGAACACAACACTTTTATAGGATGAAGCAATCCCAGGAGAGCAGTACCTCAGGTTCTTGATTAAAAGTCACCTCTGGAATGCACGCTCGCATCACAGAACTGGAATTTCAGGCAATTCTAGCTCAGGAACCTGGTTGCTGTGAAACTTATAACCACACATGATAATCCATCTCAAATAGCATCAATAATACAAAACTTTTACTAATTAAAGTAATTATTAAAGAAAAAGGGGGAAAAACAGGGGGATAAACCTTAGCAATACTAGATTATAATGTACGGAGTTTTGATTCTACTGATAATTTTTACAAATTACTCAGCAATCTCTCAAAAATGAGACAGGGAAATAAATTATCATTATTCATTCTTAACAGGACATCAAGTGAGGAGTAAGTGTGTTTAAGACTGATGTTACAGGAAAGAGATTTTAAGAATTTTCAGTCCCTTATATTATGAGTATATACAACAGAGCTTCACAGCAGAAATTGTGATATGATTTTCACAGGTGACAACATTCATTTTAGGGGAAACATCATTTGCCCACCACCCAGGAACATAAATTTGGCTGAGATGTCCATTCAGGTAAGTTAGATACCTGGTTCTTAATTAAGACAGACACATTAAAATTCTAACTCTTTGAAGATTTAAACATTACAGAACCATACCACAGTTTACCAGAAAACTGGAATCAAAACCTAGCAACGAACCTAACGTGCCTTTAAAATGAAAAAAGGATCTTCAGTTATAAATTCTCAAGTTCTAAATGAAAAATTAATTTATACTTGGATACACACACCCCTCTGCAACAGTAGCATTTCCATAAACATACAGCAAGTTTTGAGAGATTACCTGGTAAAAATTCCATCCACAACTCCAAGTGTGGCCTCTTGTGCGGGAACGAAAGAGCCAATCTGTGCCATGACTGTGATCAGTGCCACTTGCTTGATGTAGGAGCTCTTCCCTCCCATGTTGGGCCCAGTTATTATCATGACCCTTTCACCATCTCCCTGGAAACACAAAACAGGGGTGAAATACGCTGCCCTGCACACGGTGCTTCCACTGCCAAGTCTGGTGTGTGCGGGTCCGGAGAAGGATACAGGCCAAGTCTGCAGGATTCAACGTTCTGGTTCCAGGTGAACAGCCTTCCTTCATTCTTGGAGTTTATCACATTCACTTTTCCCAATAACATCAAGTCCCAGATGCACCAAAATCAACTTTGATTACTCTCGAGCAAAGTGGACACAGTGAGGGGGAACCTTCCTGTTCTCTATCAAGGAGCAAGAAAGAATCGAGGAACCTGGCCACCAGCACGGGAAGCAGTGAGGGATGCTGAGGGATGCAGGCTGGACGCAGCCTGGCCAGAGGATGGGCAGAGGGATGGAGCGGCTCGGCTGGGAGGAAAGGCTGCCAGAGCTGGCATTGCTCAGCCTGGACACCAGAAGCTTTGGGGTGACCTCACTGTGGCTTCCAGCGCCTGAAGGAGCTGCAGGAAAGATGGAACGAGACAACTGCCAAGGGATGGAGGGACAGCACCCAGGGCATGGCTTCCCACTGCCACAGGGCAGGGCTGGATGGGATATTGGGAAGGAATTGTTCCCTGGGAGGGTGGGAGGCCCTGGCACAGGGTGCCCAGAGCAGCGGTGGCTGCCCCTGGATCCCTGGCACTGCCCAAGGCCAGGCTGGACACTGGGGCTTGGAGCAGCCTGGGACAGTGGGAGGTGTCCCTGCCATGGCAGGGGGTGGAATGGGATGAGCTTTATGGCTCCTTCCAACCCAAACCATTCTGGGATTCTGTGCAATTTCTTTGGAGAAAGGGAGAAAGTCGTGAGCTTCCAGCACAGCCAGCACTGCCCTGATTTGGTTGTGGTCTGGATTCCCCTCCAGTTTGAGTTCTCATTGTCAAATGAGAAGATCTGGTAGGCAAAGACCTGACCTAGGTTTTACATTCATAACTGCCTGGCTTGGTAGGACACAAGGACATTCAGAGTGGCTACAAGAAGGCCTCAGCCCCTGAGTCTGGCAATACTTGACTGCAGCACAGATATGGGAGCAGACCATGCCCAATCTCCACCAGTGTCTCTCATCATTGAAACCAGACACAAGAAAATGAAATCAGATGCAAGAACTCATCTCTGCTGTAACACTCCCCATGGCACTGTCCCCATGGTACTGCTCTGTGTCTACAGCTCCAGAATAAAACTGTCTTCCTCTAGTGCAAGGCAATTGCTGATACAAAATTAAAACTTGTCATTGAACCTAGAAAGCTTCCTCAGAGCCTGAATCGAGACTAAGAGCTTAAGTTATGCATCACAGAGCCAGACTTTTGATGAAATGCACCAAGTGATGACCTAAGCAGGAGCCAGCACTCTCCACTGTGCCATGGGAGGGGCAGGGAGACAGGGCGAGCTGTGCATAGTGGGCGTTAGTCACACTCCGTGGGGCACTGGCACACATCAGGCACTGTGCCAACAGCAAACAACAAATCTCCAGGCAGCAGCTCTCAAAATCTTCACAGACTTGGGTTTCAGCTTGGGCTTTCGTTCTGGTTATAGGGACACACACAAAGCAGGACAGGACTGTCACTTTGTTGTAGTGCAGGTGACAGAGAAGATACAGGACATCTGTGTGCATCTCACAGACAATACAACAGTATTTATTATAGGTAAAGAGCTGATCAGCTTTTGCAAAAAGACTCCATCCATACAGAAGTCACAATACAATCAAAATGTAGAAAGTGCCATTATTGGGAATATAGGATGGATGTAATAAAGTGCACATGACTACTGAGAACAAAATTCGTAACATTCTAATCTCCAAAGTGTAATTCAGTACTGCTACTAAAAGTTTGTCAGGGCTCAACACAACAGAATTTATAGATACTCAAAACCAGAATGAGTTCACAAGTTCATCTGTTGGAATCCACAAGTATTTTGCATGTGCTTGGCGTCTGTCCAGGCCCCCTCCAGCCACGCTGTGGGACTGATGGCTGCTCTGCAGTGTTCTGCTTTTCAGAAGGAACATCTGCTGTAACAGCAGACCAGAGAACCCCTCTGTCCTTACAACTGATGCAGCCACGAGCCAACATCTTACTGGAATTCATGGCTGGAGCTAAAAGTTCTCAAACAACCCACAAATGTTTGGGGAGCAGAGGGGGAATGGAAACACAAGCTGTTTACTTCAGGGCACTGAAAAAAAGCTTTTCCTTAAGTTGGATATTTGACAACATTTCAGCTGAAAACATGACAGGAGATGTATTTTCCTGCTGATTCGAACACATCAGTTGAAAACTGGAGACGCTTTAATAAACTGGTTCCCACCCACCTCTCTCAAGAAAGAGAGAACTCAAAGAACTGTGGAAGCAAAAGAGATTCTGCCATGATCACTTGGGTTTGTAATATTCACTATTTAGAAAGCCAGCATAAGAATGGGACTAGAGAGGGAGAAGTGCATGATGACTCCTGAATGAATTGCTGAATTTTTTTTGGAAGTCCCCTCTGTCACTTGTTTGGAGTTGACAAATAATTTTGAAAACATTCTCTGATATATTACAAAATATCAGTATCATTGTTCAGTATGGAACAGCACTTAAAAATGTTCCCCAAGAAATACAAATTTGAATGCTGTTTTTACAGCAATGTCCCACTCTGGCAGCTGTTTCATACCTTTCATATATTTACTGTATAAAGAGCCAGAGACACCTCAGAGATGAGTTGTGAGGATATCTTTTATATTCATTAAGAACAGATATTTAATATTTATTAAAATATATGGAGAGATAAATATTTAATGAAAAACTTCAAACAGGCATATAATTTAAAAGACAGATTTTAGTTTATCAGGAAAAAAGGCACTAATATTTCCATAAAGAAAGGAAATTGCATAGTAGAGAAATACATAAAAAATAAAAGCCATCTTAGAGTTAATCTGAAAAATTGGACCTGTAACATGTATTTTTATATTAAAAAATTCCACAAATGAGATCGAGTTTTGACAAAATGCAGACTTCCTACATTGACACTGTAAAAAACCTGTAATTATTCATCTGTTTTTGAAAACAACCATTTGAAACACGCATTTTCCTAATTTTGAGATTACCTTTCTTTTCTTTATGCCCTGGGACTGAACAAGGCTGTAAAAAGAGCATCTGGCTGCGGGGAATCCGCGAAGGGACAGAGCAGATGTGGTGACATCTAGCAACACCTCTCTGAAATGCAGCCCAGCAGGCTGGAGGATCCAATCACCGATTTCAACTTTTCCTGGCCAAGAAGCTCGCCCCTCCTCGCCCCCAGTGCCTCTGACGCTCAGCCAGGCTGGTACTTACGGAAAGGCTGGTGGTGTTGGGAACGTACTGGTCCTGCTCTCCCAGCAGAACATCGATCACTGGGTGCCTCCCATTTCTGATGGTTATTTCCTGCCGACTGTCTTGCACAGTTGGTCTGCGAAAAAGGACAGGTGTTAATCTCAGTGTTCTTTGTAACTAGTTATGTAGAACTACTGTAACTGAAGCCTGCAGGACGGTCACCTATGATGTAGGTTTTCGAAGAAAAAGTACAAATTATAAAAATAAATTACTGCCATCAAGTATTTCTAAACAAAATACTTTCTAAAGAATACTTTCGCTGAGAAAAAGAGAATACTGCAATAAAGCCACAGATTTTTAAGGCTGGAAATTAACTAACACTATGGGTGGACTTCAAAGGGAAGATGTGGGGAGTGAGGTTTTCCTTAGGTTGAAGACTGATAATGGAATTTAAAAGGAAAATGGAAATCAAATAAATGGCATCCTATAAACACAAAGCACTGGGCAAAGAGGTACAAACTGATAATGGTGGGGGCATTTAGCACAAAGACACTTCCAACAGCTGTGCAGCTGGGATGAAACCAATATACAGACAGTCCCAGGCCGTGAACCACCTCTTCAACAGCATTCCTTAAACTTAAACTCACTTAAAATCCACAGAGTGGACACTCAGACATCAGATGGTGACCTCTGGACTGCCCACACCGTGCCCTTTACACCTCCACCTTCTGCCTGAGAGCCCTGATGCTGCGAATGCCCTGAGCAAGGAGGAGCCTCCCAGCAGGGTGAGAGGAGCTCACCTGTCCCCAACACCTCTGCCCCTGCCCTGACTCACTTACCTGCCTCGGGCAGGGCCGTGCGAAACACCCCTCACACATCGAGAAACATTCCTCCAAAATTATATTAAAGTCCCGTCTTTCCTTCAGCAGCCCTCCAAAATTAATTATTGACACCTTCCCTGCAGCTGTGGTTTCACTGAGAAGTCTCCTTCCTTCTCGTTTATAAGCTCTAAGCCACTCTAAAATTCAGTGAATTATTTACATGCTGCACAGCGAATTAATCAGATTTCAGTTTTTCTCATCTGAGTATACAAAAATAAGTGAGCAATTATTTTCAAAGAGATTTTGATAGAGGCACCCAAGATCCCCAGAGTCCAGAAGTGATCAATATTATCTTTAATGATGTATCAAAGCAGAAGTATTTGCAAGTGGATTTCTCTTCATCCCCCTATCTGTGTGTGGGTCTTGGGCAGAGGCAGCAGCTCAGCTCATCAGCTCTCACACCTGAGCCCAGGTGAGGCATCCCCACTGCTCTGCAAGCTGCAACTAGTATTTACCTATTAATTACCTGAGATACACCCTTGAAACATACCTCAGATACCCCAGACTCCTAGGTATTAGAAAGATATCATAATCTCAGACCTTGCTGAGAATAAAAAATACTATTTTTTTAAAAAAAGACAGAAAGAAAGTCCATGCAAAGTTCAACATTTATTTACATGTAAGTAAGACATCATCTACTAGACTCAGGTCAAACAACAAACATTAAGATGTCACCTTTGAACTGCAATGTTTACAGATTTGCATTAAGTCCAGAAGCGTTACTCTGCAAAATCAGATTAAATTGAAACTAATGTAAACAATTTTAATAGTGCTTTTTATCATGGTACACATATTAAAATCTAATTTATTTTAAATATGCTCTTATAATTCCATATAAAATCCTACATAACAGTGAAAAATTAAAAATTGATTACCTGCAGTAGTCTCCTTGTTTAGCCACCTGGGCCAGCGAGAACAGGCAGTCCACAGTTGCTAGGTGACAAATGGCTTTAGACACAGGGTGATAATGTTCACTGAAATGGCTGCAACAAAACAGGGAAAAGTTACACAGAAACAGGGAAAGAAAAAGAAATAATTCCCTTCAAGTGCAAAGGGATTGTCCAAATGCTCCCCATGCAAGCTCCTGTGCTCTTTAAATCACTCTGAATCCAAATCTCCCAGCAGTGTATGAGATACAACATCAGGACCTTAATCAAGGTGGACCTCACCTCCCATTCTAACAGTGAATTATTTAAGCACAGAAAACCAGGCAAAATTAAAATCATTAGATAGCTTGTAAAGGGTCAGCAGTTAATCCCTGCTGCCTAAATGCGGTGTACAAAAATGCCACGGTCTATGAGACTTGATGCAGAATATCAGCAGCTGAATCCAAACTGTGGATTCAACCTCAGCCATAAGTTACAGTCAAAAAAGAACCAAACTAAGTGTCTGAACACAGGAGTCATCTAAAATTTCAACAAATTATGGTCTCTACAACAGAAAATTCAAGAATTCATCTTCAGTTTATGGTGCTGCTTCCCCAGTTCAATAATAGCGTTACCAGGAGAACAGAGTTTTCAGGGGAGCTCATTCTCAGTCCTCTGGAATTTCTTTTTTCCTCTCTCCTAGTCTCAAAGCTACAACATAGAATAGAAAACCAGCATGGGAGCAAAATTTAATAAATGAAGACATAAATGAATGGAGGGGTGGGAAAGAAGAGCACTTTCCTACACACAGGTCTTTCCTTTTTGTGGGAAAAGGGGATATATAGGCTGCTCTCCTGCAACACTACTGAGAACAGACACGTGAGCACAGAGAGACCTGTTTCTGCAGTACTGCAAAGGAAACACAACTGGAGAAGTGTGAACTGGAATGTTTTTCCAGTTTCTACTCAATTTGCAGAATTCCTGGGTTCCCAAAGGGAAGCAAATCCAGTGAGACAACTTGAGCAGGGACTTGTTAAAAGTTCTTGCAAACTATCATTGCATGCCAAGAGGGACAATCTCAGTGGTTCTGTAATTCATGGAAGTAAAAAATAACAGATAATCAGGCACCTGAAAAATTAAGGGCATGCAGAAATTCAGGAGCTATTTTTTAAACTCCAATTTTAAAGATCCTTTGGCTAAACAGGCAAATAACCCCACTGAAAACTCTGATCTCAGACAAACACAGATGCCAGATGTGAGGGACAATAAAACTCCTACTACTTTCTAGCAGGATCTCACAGTCAGGGTAGCATACAAAATATAAAAAATAAGAAAACTACTACATATATAAATAATATAATAAAACGAATAAAACCAACTAGATTCAGTTTGGCTCAGAGTCAGTTGTACTTTCAAATCCTTAATGCTCTGATATTATTTTTCAAACTTTGGGATATACCTTATATACTTAATAGTGTATTTTCATCAGAATTTTAAAATGCAGAGACATCACTGCTGGTCTCAGGACTCGGGCTCAAAGGTCTTGCCCTCAAATGCTTTAAAATGAAGAACAGCATTTTAACTGACTACCTGTGAGGCTGCTGTGGACAACATAATTACTAAGGTGTGTGTTTGTAGGGGAAGGGTTTTTCTGCTCTCAGGGGAAAGCAGAACGAGCGGCGAAGGCTGACAGGGCTGGGACTCACTCCAGGAAGCGCAGCCACTCGGCGCTGCAGTCAAGGACGAGCTGCTCCCGCAGCCGGCTCAGCACTCGGTACTGCTCGGTCACGAAGGGCGAGTGGAAGCGGCTGACAGCCTTCGTGCTGCAACGGGGAGGGGAGACAGGCTCACTGGAAATCAAGGCTACCGAGCGATCAGCTACACCATCTGCATGCAGAATTGCACTCATCGTCTTAATCTCTGTGAGCCTTGACAATGGGTGTTGTCAAAACCAGTTCTTCCCCTGTGCTCCCAAACCCCAGTGATTCCCGTGACCTCCGTTGTGAACGAAGTGGTGGCTCACGGCACCACTGCCCACTCAGCAGGCTTTGAAATGCTGTGCACAGCGAGGCATTACCACTCCAGTTTACACATGTCACAAAACTGCTCAGCAGTAGCTGCCCCAGAGCACGACTTTCCTGTGGCTGGCTGATACACAATGAACTAGACAAAAACAAATTCACTGTGAAGAGGAAAACTTCACAACAAGCTTGAAATAAACATAGCTAGTACAGATCGACTTGCTAGTTTCACTTGAGGTACTTGCTATTTATTTATGTATTTTCATTAAGGACTCAATTTGGCATATCCAGGCGTTCTTTTACAGAATCCAGATTAGCTGCAATTTGTTCACCAAGTTAATTCTGTCTGATCTCTGCGCTTTTGAGTATTAAAAGAAGTTTAATTAAAAGAGAATTGAGTGTTAATTCTTGCATAAGTGAATAGCGAGAGCATCACATCAGAGTTCAGCTTGGTGAGACATGTCTGTGCTCACACTTTACACACTTGTAGAGAATTCAGCTTGTAGAGAATTCAGCATTTAGATGGACATTGTAACTTCCAGGTATTCAACCCATTCAAATTATAAATCAAATCACTGAAAAGAAAAAAAGCCAACTACATAATTTGGTCAATCTCTGTTTCACCTGCTGGAAAATCATCCAAAATCAAGCTTACATTACACAAGTACCAAAGCAGGAAAAGCTTGTCTGTATGAGTAAGTAAAATGATATTTTAAATGCACTGAATTTACCAAGATGTATAAGCAGATGTTTGCACACGTTTGCTACTTTAATCTTTCTGAATAAAACAGTAACAATCAAAATTGTATGAAGGATTTGCACGTGCAAGCTACAGGCACAACTGAGTCAAGGCCATAGTTCTGACACCAGTACAAGCACCTTGAAGGATGGGGTGAGTAATTATGTGCTCTGAGGATGTACTGTGTAAAAAAAAATGTTGTAAGACATCATTTTTCTCAGTTTTGCTTGGGTGTTTTTGCTTTTAAGCAATAAATTTACAATTTGGTTGGGTTTTCAGCTAAAAAAAACCCCAACGAACCTTAACACGTGGGACAATGAGAGTGTGTATGCAATGAATTGTAATACCAAAATACCTCTTGTTTTTTCTTCTATATCAAAACAGAACAAACTTCAAAGACATTTTACATACCTACTAACCATAACCCAGTCAGATGGCACAGACGATTTATGGGAATTCTTGACTTCTATCAAAAACTAAAATAACAGAAATTTAATGTTACACATCGTGGGAAGTCAGAAAGACTAGAGAATCAGAATCATCATTTGTAAGAAACTGCAAGCATCAGAGGAGAACCATATTCAGCCTGAGGAGAACGAGCAGACCAGAAGGGAATGTTCTTTTCTCCCCAAAAAAAGCTGGGTTATGATATACATAACCCTTCCTTCTGCAGCTACAGAACTTCGCTTCAGGTTTGAGTGAACTCGGGGTCACACAAGGAGGCACAGGGAGAACCAGCAGCAGTGTCAAGATGCTCAGTGCAGTGAAATTTACGTGACGTGTTTATTTTGTATGATTCATGTCAGTTATCTTTGTAACAATAGCCTGAGGTCCTGGATGTCAGAGAGTTGAGGCAGTCTCACGTCACAGAATTCAGCTGGAAAACGAATTTCCTGCAGAGATTAGGTTAACACAGAACCTGACCACATTTACAGAAAGCCACAAGACCCATGTCTGGCAAAACTTTTCCATTGTAGCTAATAAGATTTAGATAGAAACTTCTAGAGGAGCCAGCAATCGTCCTCAAGAACAGGGATAACAGTCCTAACACACGAATACAGCAAGGACAGAGTGCACTCATTCTTAATTCACCCTAAACACTTCCAAGGTATTTCTCTGTGGAGAAGCATTTGAATTTTACATCTATGAAGGTGCTACAAGAATATAAGAATATACAATACAGATCTAAGGAAGAAAGAGCTCAAATCAAATAAATTCCTCTTCTAGTCCTGTCTTCTACTTCTTCCATACAATTAAGTTTCCATTATTTTCATTCCTCTGGCATCTTCTCCTCACTGACCATCTTCTCTGACCCCTCTCTGCTGCCTCTTTTGGTGTCTGTTAAACACTCACCCCAGATGTCATGAAATAAGAGCTATCCCCAGCCTCTGCAGCTCCTTTCATCAAGGCACGCAGACACATCTCTGTCTGCAGAGGTTTCTGGGCCGTGCCCTGCTACAAAGGCCTCCTCTCTGAAATGTCTGCAGTGACTGCTGGCTCTGAAACCACTTTTCAGCACTTCCTCGGGTGCTCTCCTCTCTTTGATCAGTTCCTCCCTTTTCCTTTACTTCACACAGATGGCAGCTATTAACCCGGTTTCCCTGAGAGGAACCTTTCAGATCCTGCTCTTCCCTGCCTCAGACAATACTCAAACACACTCTTCCACTTTTCCCTTAGAATTCGGCTTCTGTGCTGACAGCTCACCCGACTCCGGGGCCGCATGCTTCCTGTTCTCAGCTTCACCCTCAACAGGAACATCCACTTCTGGTCTTTATCAAAGGCTGCTGTCTCTAATTCATCCCTTCCCTCATTTTCAGCAGTGCCTATATTCTTCCTCCTCTGTCTCTTGGATCTTTCTCAGCTTCCTACGTGCCCCACAGGCCGATTCCAGCCCCTTCCCTCCCTGTCCTCACCCGCTCCTCTCTCCTACTCACAACCCTCCTTCTGTTTTCTAACTCCTTCCTTTCCCCAGTTTTCTGCAGAGTTTTTTCCAGCTTCCTACTCTCAGTTCAGAGGACAGTGCTGAGCAGTGCTACCTCACTGCTCCTTTCAGCTCCCCTACAAACGTGGCAGGGTCTGTTGTCTCTGTTTTTCACGGCTGAACCTCTCGGCTCACTGTGTCCTGCCCACACTTGTACAGCATGCACGAACAAAAGTTCCAGTCCGGAACACCATTTCCGAGAACTGGAAGTAAAACAACACTTATCATCCTTTAATACTGTTCCCTCTTCTCTCCCATCTTTCAAATTACAGTCTGACTCAGTACTTAGAAATCCTTTCACCATTCTTCAAATTAACCAAATGCTGTGCTTCCTGGTTCTCTTAAGAGTATTCCAGCACTTAACAGCCGTACAATTAACCTTGGAAGGATGTGAGTGTTTCTACGCAGATAGAAAAGCAAAGCATTACCGAACCAAATTCAAATGCACTAATGTGTTTCTATTATTTAAGTCACTAAAGTGACTGACTTAACAAATAAAGGAGTCACATGGTAAGAAAGCTGTTCTCCAAAGTCGTACAAAAGACTGTAGTGAAATGCCCTCGTGAAGCACCACACTCAGTGAATAGAGTCCCAGCTAGGTCCTGCTTTTAAGCTATTTTCTAGGCAAGGATGGGTACAGTCATACATAATAAACCCCACAGTACCTCTTGACCCGAAACTGTAACATACTCTGCAGAAGGGTTCTTAATCTGTTTACGAATATCCGGCAGATGCAATTGGATTTTAGAAAGCACATCCTGGATCTCCTCCTTTTTCTTTCGGATCACAGGGAAGTCTGTGAGGTCCTTGAACAACTGTGTTTTATCTCCAGTCCTATCCACAAGAAATGCAAGATAAAATAATGGCAAAAAGAGAAAAATATTCCCCAGTACTACCAGTTGCATCCTTGTTATTTTCATTTGTTTTAACATTAGCTTAATTGCCTTCTAAATGCAGATTTTCAGGTGCGTGGTCACAGTACAGCCCATTTACTGAAAGCTGCTGTCCTCAGGACATAAACAGAAAGGCACTCTGCATACAGGGCACCCCGACTGCTGACAACACCTTTATTGCAGTTACATGTGAACCTTTAGGTGATTTCCACATAACATGAACTCAGATTTTTGACACATTTAGGATCTGGCCAAATTGGGGCACATTTTTGTAAGGATTGTATGGGAAAATCCCCCCCCAAGGCCCTCATCAAAGCAGAATGCCATCAGTACTTTCCCAGAGCAGCTTCCTTCTTTTGTCCAGAAAAGATTAACCAGAGTACTTTTAAGTACATGCAAAACAATGCCCTTTTCTAATTTCAATGCCAGAAAATACGACAGAACTGTTTTGGCAGCACTAGCTCAGCTCAGGATTGAAACGTGAAGCCAGCAATGCCATTCAAATGGTTAAAACTGGGGAGCTGAACTAGCAATTAAAAATACGGCTGTCAACAAAAACAACAAAAATTTAACTTACCCTAGTAAGTATCAGGCAAACAATAAAAAGCAGTGTGATCAGCCCTAAGTTAATTGCAATATAACTTTGCATTTTAGAGCCAATACAGAACTCTGCAAGTTAATTCTATAATTACCCTGAAAACTGCTATGTGGAGAGCAAGTAATTAGCGAACTGAAAGTATTGTAACATGGAAGTAATAAAAAAATCTAATATTCTACTTACTCCCCTACCCCACTGCCTGCAAATGGAGCTGCAGCTGGAGCCAGTGACAGGGCAGGTAACACAGAGCTGTGCTTTGGCCTTGCACTCCATCGGCGTTGGTGTTACGTAACTGACAGTAAAGATGCCACTTTAAAGTACAATACTAATTTTTAGAAATGATTTTGTGCTAATTAGACTAGTTTCCATGGGAATGCAAGGAAAAAAAACCACCACTAGTAGCCAGCAGCTGATTGTGAAGACTGTCACTGCTATGTGATGCCTACAAAAAATCTGAACATTGACAGCTTCAAAAACACAAATCCCAAAATCTCAAACTCCCTGTTAAAAAAAAACCCTGGAGCAAAGGGATACTTTTGAGAACAATGACAGGATCTTATCCCCACCTCATTACAAAATTAACATGTGATGCAGTATGTGCACAAGTGTGTGCATGGATGGATGCGAGTAGAAGCCATGATTTTGATGAAAGAAATGTTTGTGAGTAAAATAATACTACCACATACATCTGAGATACATAAAGGCCAAAAAGTAAGTTGGGTTAATCATTCTGAGTAAATGTAAATACAACATACCCATTCTGCAGATCAATTGTATCTTGTATACTATTCTAGCCATGGTTAGAACAGTGCCAGAAGAAAACACCCCATGTTTTGAAGCTACCTACAGTAAATCTGGTATAATTTAGATACAGTCTGTTTTGGCATAAACTGTCACAACTATAATTGGGCACCAGGCATCAGCAGCAATCTCATAATCCCACCTTCCCAATGAGCAGAGGAAATCCTCCTGCCCTTCTCAGCTTCTAAATTTATACACCTGGGATGCATCTCTAAACCAGAAGCAAATAAAATAAAGTTCTAGGCTTCAATTCTTAGATTTATTTTTCAATCTCAGTTTGGAAAAGATAAAAAATGTTTTATAAATAAGGTGGATGGTTATTTTCAGTCTGTTTTGAATATACAAGTTAAAGACTATGCTGCCCCCATACAACAACACACTAAACTTTCTACCACAACCTCAGCAAAGAATCCAGGGGTAACAGTAGAGGCAGCAGTTCTTCAGAACAAACAGTACACAGCAAATTATTTAAAGATATTCTCCAATATAATGTGTATTAATTCCAATTTAGCATCTTCTTCCTCTCTCAATTTTTTTTTGTGGACCAACAATGGACGTAATTAAGACAAAAAAGGGCAGACAGTTTTGATTAACTCTCACAAAAGGTCAAGCCTCTTTTCAAAAGATTTAGCTTCTCTTAAAAAAAAAATTTAAAGCCCTTAAACAAATTAACATAATGCAAAACATATTTTCCTGTAACTTCATCACCCAAAACAGGTGAGAAACTTTCAAAAAAATCACTCAGCCTGAGGCAGACACCCACTAGGCAAAATACTCCCTCACCTAGTTTAACTTTAAAAAAGGAACGTAAGCCACAGGTAACAACAACCTCTGCTTTAACTAAAATGAACTGTACATACATAAATATGAATTAAAAAATATGAAACTAAGGTGTATTAAACCACGATGCATAGTTTGCATAACTGAACACGTTTACTCAAAAAGCCTATGAGGCACAGAAGAATCATGTTTTCTCTACTCACTTGGCTGCTTCTTCATTAAGGATCTTTAAATACTGCTTTACTGGAGAGAGGAGGTCTGGGATTTCCAACAGTGCATTTTTTAACAGAGGAGATCTCACATGGGACTGTATGACTGGGACAAAAGCTTGAATTTCCATGTCCAGACGAGACAGGGTGCTGACTATCAAGAAGAACTCCTGGGTAGAGCACTGAGAAGGGAAGCAATGTCTGAATCATTACAATGCATTATATTTTCACTAACAGAAAACCCAATCATTCTTTTGCTTT
This sequence comes from Callaeas wilsoni, assembly GCA_013398955.1. Lineage (NCBI taxonomy): Eukaryota > Metazoa > Chordata > Aves > Passeriformes > Callaeidae > Callaeas > Callaeas wilsoni. The sequence goes on from VWPU01008967.1 coordinate 56,751, forward strand.
TTCAAAATGTGACAGAATGCAAATAAAATGTACGGACAGTAACAGAGCTGCACCATCTTGCCCCATTCAGGGGGTTAATTAATCACACCAATTGTCTCAACCACTGTCCTCAGGAGCTTGTCAAGAGCTGACCTGCAGTGCTCCTGCTGCTGGGGGCAGATGTGCATACAAAAGCAGAAGAAGGGGCAATACTGTGCAAACAGCAAAGAAAGCAGGGTGGGTCATTTCAGGAGCACCACGCCTTGTCCATGTGGTCCTGTGCACCCCAGTGCTGCCCTGGCAGGACAGGGCTTGAAAGGCAAGGCTGGGCACAGACAGGGAGAGACTGGGAACAAGGACACGGGAAGGAGAACTGCAGAGAAAGGGAAAACCAGCACCCTGTTGGAAGTGCTTGCAGCTACTGACAGCTTGGGCTCTGCCTGGCTGCTCCCAGGCCGGCACGAGGAGGGACAGAGCAGAAACACCAGCCCACTCTTCATCCTTCATCCTCTCCTCACCACAATGGAAGATTCTCCCACCTCATTCAGGCACTTATCCATGGTATTCTCTGTCTCCACGTTCTCTGGAAGGGAGCATCCCAAGCTGGGGCCAAGCACACACAGCGCTGCCAGAGCAGCATTCGAGACACTCACAGAGCAGGAGCACGCTGGTTCCCTTAGAGCAGCTTCTCCCCAAAAGCACCAGCTTTAAAAGAGACTCTCCTCTCCCTTCTGAACCATCAGTGTTACCTGCTGTGGTAACAGGTTCACCAGTGCACCTGTTATGTGGTTCAAGCACCTTGCTGTTAGGTTCTGGGTGGTCCCCAGTGTCAGCACAGTTTGTTACCTTTTCCAGGAAGGGCTTTTCAAGCAGTCACCACCCCTCCTGACACAATTCCCTCCTGCACACTCCCGGCACCTGAGGGGCCGTGCCCACCCACCAAGGGGGCAATGCTGACTCTGAAATGCCCTGCACAGCACCGGGTTTGCGTTTGTGCTGCACCACGGCTGCACAGCAAATGGAAACCTGGTCCTACAGGACACCCCAAGCTCTCAAACCGCGCTGCACTCGGTCGCACTCCCACGACATTCCAGTTTCGGAAAGTTTGAGAAAAGTTGTCCGTAAATAATGATGCTGGTATATTTTCATATTTTACTGATCTGTAGGAACATTCCTCCTTTAGTCTTCTGAAATTCTATCAGTCAGCTGACAATGCTGAAAGAAAACCAGTTTATTTTCCTCACCTGAGGATGCAAGGAAGGCAGTAGGATATATAATATTCTTTGTCTGCCACATCCTTCTGTTCCTAAATTTTTTTCTCTCTTCTACCACAGCAATCTAGAATTTAATTTCTGAACAGGAGTGTGTGGTGACCAGTTCAACACTGCTCACAGAAGAGGTAGGCTACAGGGAATCACTGTTTCATAGAACACATCTACATTTTTATTTTCTCATCCTTTGTCTTTCAATTTCTCCCCAAAAGCAAATTTTTCTTTCTCTTCCTTCCCAAACTCAAATGCAAGAACTAAGGCAATTCTCTCATCTATTACTCTGTAGTTATTCCCAAGGAATGTCTGTACCCGAACACGGAATCAAGCATTAGCCAAAATGCAATTTAACCGCAGTCAGGAACTCAGGAAGGCCACAGACACTGCACTCTGAATGTCTCTGGAAAACCTAAGCTCATCTATTTTACAGAACCACAGAGTTAGGGATAGAGGAGACCCATTAGGAGGCTTCCCTGCAAATGCTCCAATTTTCCTGTGCTGGTTTTTTTTTTTGTCCTCTCTCAGGCCCACATATTCCAAGGTACTGCGTGCTTACCACTGATCCACGATGCAACAACTATCATCATGTGAAAGTGTTATCAGACAGCACAATTTTCCTTTCCGTTAAATCAATACAGATATCTCTAGTTTTACTCTTTTGTATTACACCAACTGAACTGTTTCTTTGCTGTTAACACCCTTCAAATACCTCTAAGCCTTCTGTTCTCCTTTAATCATCATTTTAAAGTCTTTCAGTCTTGCTTCATAAACGATCCATTACTCTGCCTCATGAAAACTTTGGGTTTCCTCTGCACTTGCTGCAATTTATCATCATCTTTCTGATAATCTGGAACTTACTGCTTCTATCTTGCAAAAGTTCTGACAACAAAATAAAACAAAATAACGAAGGAGTAAATATGTCACTGATGTTTGAAGTCAAAGCACAGAGGGAAGACCTGAAAGTGTAAACAAATTACAAACCCAGGCTTGGACTCAAAGTTAAATAAAACAGTTTCTGACTGATTGCATCATCATCATAATCATCCACATCCATGCAGATGAGGGATAAAATCCTGCCAGACTTCCCTGGCCTCCAGAGTGTGCTCAGGAGGTGCCTGGAGGCAGCAGGGTGATCCACAGGGGAACAGTGCCCAGGACAGGGGAACGGGCGAATGTGCACACTGAGAAACACACCAGTTCCACGGGTGGTGCTTACTGGGGCGGGGGGGTTAACTGCTCTTTCTTTAAAAAACAAAATAAATAGGTACACAGTCTGATTGGCACGCAGTCTGTAGGAGTGTGGGAAAGGAGATGTTTGTGGGTGTATCCGAGAACACCTGGCTGAGGTGTTTGCCAAGAAGGGTGATGAGGCTTGTGAAGCTGAGGCTTCAGTAAGAGAAGAAAGCTGGATTTCAAGGCAGTGTCACCCAAAACAACTCTTGAAGTTATGAGATTTGTCAGAAGAAGGCCTACAGGACACTGTAAGAGTCACCTAATGAGTTAAAACCCGTTTGATTCTGTGACTCCAGACCTTTGGAGAAAGGGAAATTCACTGTGTTTTACTGCAAACAACCTCATTAAACAGTGTCCCCAAGAATGGGGGTTAACAGGTGAACATATCCCTTTTGTGCTTATTCAGAGTGTTCCTGCTTCCCCTGGCTCCATTTTAGTAACACTGCAGGACTTCGCATGAAAACTTAATGTCTCCACTGCAGAAATAATTTACTAAGCAAACAGATAACTTGGAACAGGTACACTCAAATAACTCTGAAAAGCTGGGCTCCATTACAGTGGGACTGATTCCATTCAAATCTGAAGTAACCTTGCAAAAGATACATAGCTGTGTTATAAATTAGAACCTTTTAAAATACAGTAAAAGTTGTTTACGTAAAGCAGGATTAACAGTCTTGCGTTCACAGAAGATTCTCACAAGCTTATCCAATGCTATTTTTGAAGCCTACTTTTGAGATGACACCAACGATAGCCATAACTTCTGTGGCACTGGAGAAATAACCTCAGAGCTGACAGTGCTGCCAAACAACAGTTTCAACCAGCAGTTTATCAAAGTGTCCTGAAAATGGGGTGGCTGCCAGCGAGGATGCAGGAGAGATCAGAGAGCTCTAACACTCTCTCAGCAACACTGACAGCAATTCAGCCCTGCCTGCATTACTGGAACTGTTTCCAACAGACCACAGCTGACAGGCACTGACCACTCGCTCCAAGTTAAACGCATTTCAAACTATAAAAAAAAAGGGTGTCTAAATGCAATATACATTTATCACTCTTTTCATATTGTAATACCCACCTTTATCTCTTTAGCATAGAGAGCAGACTTTGGCTTGGGAAAAACAAGGTATTTAATTTTTACTAAGTCCCCTTGTTATGACTTTATATTAATCAGCTTAATGGGGAACAGTTTGCTCAAATCAGCATTTAGCATTGCAAACCTAAAAATATCTGTGATGTAGATTCTTTAAAAGATTAGAAGTGCAGTATAAGCAGGATGTGCATGCTATTATCATAGTAGGAAAAAAAAAGTAAAAAATACAAGGTGTATATTAGCTGAAGTCAAAGGATTATCCTATGGGGAAAATGTATTTAAAACATTCTATACAAATAGTGACTAATTTCTTGGGCATATATAACAGGTATTCATTTCACACAAGAAAACACAACCCAAAAACCAAAACCGTACCATTTTTCTCTGAAACTTCTGAAAATCACACCCTCTTCAATGAAATATCAAATGTACCTTCCAGAGAACGGCACATTTTCAGCATCGCTGAAGGATTTTAACACTTGGCACGCAGCTGAGCTGCACCCTTGTGCTCTGAGGAGCCTGACTGTGCCCCAGGAATTGTGAAGTATTCACTGAAAACGGGAAGGCAGGTCCCTGGGGGGGCTGCGGGCAGACAGGCAGCAAATGCCCCCTTGCAGCACCTGCCTGCTCTGTCCTGCTCAGGTGAGCAGCCTGACTCACGGGCAGGAAAGCTTCAGAGCCGGACTCAGGACGGAACAGGTTTTCCCAGCTGCAGCAGCTGGTAAGGAACAGCGAGTGAGAGGGAGCCTGGGGATGACGGCAGAGGTGGAACGAGCTGGAAGGATGTTTCACTACATGTGGTGGGGTAAGGTTGGATTGCTGCTCTCCCTCCTTAGGTAAACAGCTCCACTTTAATCTGTTTTGAACATTTAATGGCCAGCTGTTATGATGATTCCTTTGGTGACTGCTTTAGTCAAAAAATAATATTTATTGAGCGAGGGTACAAATAAGAGAAACATTAATGAGTCGAGCCTGTATAAATATTTATCTTCTGAAACACACTGAAAACACAGGCATGAAAGCAGCAAGAAACATCAGGTTGGCCCTGTAGCACACATTTCTACTAATGGCATGTTTACTCTGTGCTAGTTTTAAAACCTATTTGAACATTGGTCACTGACCCTCTTTTGTAACACTCCAAGGCAAGGCTCAACAGTCTCCCCAAAGCTGAGGCAAAAAAAGTAGGGTGCTGCCACTGGTATTTCCCACTGCTGCCAGAAGGAAATGCGTGTGGTGCAAGTTGTGCTGGGTGACCTGGTGATTCTCCTCAGGCTCCACAGGCTGACCTGGTGCTGGAAAACTGCGAGCACCACCTCAGCCACCACGGCCTGGTTCTGCATCAGCTCCAGCCACTAATGAGACAAAGCTCTTTACAATTCCCTGTCTCTCACACTCCTTTTGCAGTCAGCTTCTGAGTGCTGCCCAGAAGTCTTCCAACATCTCATCTCCAGCCACCCTTCTCTTTCCAGAGAGAGGAGTGAGGCCCCTGTGCAGTGGGCAGCATTTCTGCCAGGCGAGGTGTCAAGTGCTAGACCTGCACAAACTGAGAACAGCCGCTCCTGGGAAGTAACTCCTCTCCATGGCAACTGCAACACTGCTCTTGTCTCCTCAGCCACTCCCACGGTCCTTTTCCAGGCTGGGGCAAAATTACAGCTGAACTGTGACCTCCAAGGTAATACCTAATGCCCATTGCAAAAATACTGTTCTAATTCCAGACTGCTTATACCTGGGATAAATCAGAAACAGGTCTTGGTGGTTTGAGGCAATGGAAACTTGTGAAGGGCCAGGTTAACAATTGCCAGCTTGAATTATGCTACCAGGTAAGACTTCTTAGCAGGCTTTCAGAAAAAAAAAAAAGAGTAAGTCAGACCAGGGAAACAGACAGTGATGTCCTTTACCACAGGAGCTCCCATCAGGATGCTTTGCCTTGCAGACCATTGTTTTGCCTTCATTTTCTTCTGCCTTCTCTAGAGGTTACTGGTGCACAGGGCTTTGCACAATAAAATTTCTGCAGTGGCTGACCTGAATGTAAGAAACATTCCAAAGAATGTTTGGAATGACTGAGACACCCCAGCCATCTCTGTACACTTCAGAGTCTCCTTGAACAGCACACCTCCTCAAATAATAACCTCACTGAAGTATAAAGGGCCTGGAGGATGAAATACTTGTCACATTCACCTATTTTTCTTGCAGCTGACACTGAATTAACAAGCACATTCCTTCAGTGAAGCCATCAGTGTGTTCCGCTTAAGAGTCTTGGATCCCTTAATGGGAATGAAATGGCACTGAATCTCGCTTTGAGCATCTGGGAGATGGACATCTGGAATTAACAGAACTGGAAAGGGCTCTCTAGTGGGAACTGAAATAGCAGCATTCACTGGGTGGGGAAAAAAACAAACACAAAAATATCCATGAAACTCAGTTACTCCACTTTCTTGAATACATATCTGCTTTGCTGGACCTTTCTTCAGGCTCCATATTCACCATCTATTCTTCAGAATCAGTTTCCCAGAGTTTGCTTCTGATTCTTCATTGAAAACAGACCCTGTCTCTCAGGGGCACTGCCATCTCCTCAAAGTCCTACAGGTCTTCAGGGATTACTCAGTGCTTCAGGTCCTCTCCACGGTGCTCTGCACAACCCAGGTTTTACCAGGGGAAGCACATCCATCAAATGAAAAGTGTGTGTTTGGAGCTTTCTCCCCTCATTCACCCTTTTTAGGGATTCTGCCGGAGCATTTCTCCTCTCCTGCAGCTTCTTTCCAACATCTGACTCACTGAACGCAGATCTTCATGCTACAGTGGCTGTTGTTCAGACAAACTGCACTGTCACCTCATTTCAAAAACCGTATGAAAATCCAGGGTCTCTGCACGGCTCCATCTAAAAGTGAGCTTAAAGCTGAGGAAGGCAAGCACTTCCACAGCAGGGAGGGACACCTGAAGAAATAAGTACACACAGAAAACAAAACCAAACAAACCAAACCAAAAAAAGCCCACAGGGCAGCAGCAGAGCAGTTCCAGGATACTGTGAAATGCAGATATATTCCTAGAAACAGTGCTATGTATGAAACCTGAAATAAGCTAAACCATTAAAAAGTGAATTATCGAATTCCTGGGCAGTTGTTTGGACAAAAAAACCCCAACAATTGTATCATGTGAATATGGTACACTTTAGAGGATGGGCAAAGTGGTGCACACTCCCTCTTTTCACAGCCTTCCTTATGGCGGGTCCTCTGTATCCATTCACTGAAATACACAAGCCTTTCCAAGAGCCGAACATTGCAACACTTCAGAGCTTAAAAATTGTTCAATAACTGGGTTGCAGATTTTCAGAGACAGGAAAACTTCATGCTGTACCATCCAAAGAATTACAACTTTGCTCTCGTTCTACCCATCTATTCCTTTATCTAAAACGAACTGTCAAGACCTCTAAACAGAACAGTGAAATAAAAGAACATGAACTACTCCACAGGTGCTATTGGCACATGAATCTGTTCAGCTAAGAACTGTCAGTGTCTCATCACTCATCACTGATTCTTATTAAAATGTGGATGTGAGGTCCAAACTAGAGAACTTAAAAGCAAGCCAACATTCATTTGAAAACAGCTACCTACAGCCAAGTGGTTCCACTTGCACGTGTGATTTCAGATAAGCATATGGAATGCATATTATTTCCTTAGCTTAAAGGAAAATAACAATTCATGGCAAAAGGCCCTATTGCACCATTCCACCTCGCTGAACCCAGACACTAAATCATGAGTACTACAGATGTTTTCCTGTTACCGTTAGCAATTGAAAGCATGTGTTTCAGAACCCTACCCAGACATTTCTTCTATCAGCATATCACTGATCACAAAGTACGATTTTACCACATCTGATTTTTATAAACCCACATCCCTTTAATAAGTCAGCCTCAGTCTTGCTAAGTAGAAAACATTTTTAAACAAAACTGCAAAAGCAAAGAAAGTACACTAAGACAGAATGATGCTGTTTAGAAAACAATAAATTAGTGTAATGATGGGTATACCTTCTTGTGAAAAACACTGCAGAGGCCTCTCTCTAAATCTGGCAGCTTACAAAGAAGATTTCGAATCTGACCAAACACGCTGGATTCTGACAGAAGAACTTCAGACACAGCATCAAGCCGGGCATTTATTTCACTGTAAAAGAAAAAGACCAATAATTAAAACTTGTGTTTCTCTGAGGGGAAGGCACGCATCTAGTGAACCTCTTCCTTTGGTTTGTTTTGGGTCGATTTTTTAATATCTTAGACTAATGCCACATCCTCATGAGCAGGTTATTAAAAGAACTGAGGAATGCAGAGAATCCTGGAACTTCATTCAAAACGCAAGCCAGACCCTGGACACGAGCTCATTGTCCCCTGTCCACGCTCACAACAGCCCAAGACACACTTCAGTGCCCAGCTCTGCACGTGTTTCTGGTGGTGACTGAGGTCCCGAGCATTCCACCCCAAATGTACAGACCGGCAGCTGGCGGACGGGCAGAGGGAGTTTGGAGCTCACACCTGCACTCCATGTACCATACTTTATTCCAGCAGGTTCTAGATACCCCTTACCACTTTGCCCCTCTGTGTCTGATCCCGACCACTGGCTGGTAATTACATGGATCAGGACTCTGCTGGCTTTTTTACTGTTCTTTTGCTAAAACCTGTAACATTTATCTCCGTATTTCAAGACTGAAGTCAAGCAAACATTCTCCTGAAGTGAGGAAACACTTTTTTTATGAGAAGAGGCGGTTCCATAGATCTTGGCAGCTTCCTCACAATCACATTCTTAAAAGCAAAGGGCTGCAAAAATGGACAACTACCACCAAGTTTCACCCCAGTCTCCCCGGTATCCTTCCAACATATCCATGGCCTGGCTGCAGATTGCAGAGGTAACTCCATTTCCTCTTCTGTGCAACCAGATTGCCTTCCTGCTGCTTTCTAGGGAAGTACTGGGAGTGGGGGTAGATGGGTGTATCCAAAGCCCATCCACCCGTGCAGTTTAAGCAGAAATCAGTCCTTTGATGCATACTTCACATCCCAGACAGGAGTGTGCAAATGCAGCCCAGCCCACGTTCTCAGGGACCAGTGAGATGCTCAGAGCTCAGCCAGCACAGACGGATGGGAACTAAGGATGCAATCCGAATTTAAGATTTTTGGAAGATTGCCTGTCTTGCCTGTGGCTTTCACTGCAGAAGTTTCAGGCCAATTGCCAGTGTGGCTGCTCATAAATAGTGTCCATGAGGAAATCAAAGAAGTGAGGCACATCCACAGGGTGCAGACATTACAACAGTCCAGCAGCCAGAGGCCTCTGGCCCTGAGGACAGCTGAACTTAAGAGTCTTTGAAATTTTATTGCACTCCATGTGAAAGGAGAACATGATGCCTGGGTGCGCTGTCAGATAAACACAAATCTAACAGCCTTCATGTGCCAGGATTGTTTCAGTGTCATACTTCTTTATGCCAAAACTGTAAAACCATCCCCTGCCTGCCACAAACAACGCACCCTGATCCCAGAGCAGCCGTGGTGGCCGACACCAGAATGGCCCTGCCCACCTGTGCCCTGCAGCACAGGCAGATGCAGCCTCCCACTGCTGCCAACAACAGGGACAGCCTCTGCTGCCTGGGCACCCCAGAACTCGCTGCTATCCCTAACTGGACACTCTCTGATAGCACCACAGCACTCACAATACTCCACTGTCCAAGACTGGTTTTCTTCCCAGCCCTGAGGAAAACAGAAAGGTCAGACTTGGCAGGCTCTGCTTGGTGGTCCTGTTGCAGGTCACAAGAACACCTGCTCCACTGCTCCAGCAAGGCCAACACACAAATTTAAACATTTCCCCCATTCCTGTGGGCAGCCAGGCGACCTGGAAGCAGCAGCAGCAGCAGCAGCAGCAGCAGCAGCAGCAGCAGCAGCAGCAGCAGCAGCAGCAGCCGCTGCCGGTGGTGCTGCTGGAGCACAGAACACATCCAAGCCCTGGCCCCGACCCGTCAGAGCCACCCCAGCTCCTGGAGCAGCCTGGGGGTGCCTGGGTGCGGCACACCCAGGAGCTGCTGGCAGCACACGGGGCCCCAGGAGCAGAGATTTCAGCTCTGCACATCAGAGAGGCGCTGCAGGGACAGCGGTAACGGGGAGGAAGCTGAGCGGTGCTGACAGCGGTGACAGAGCCACGAAACACCCCGAGCACACAGCTCCAACGCCAGCAAACTGCTACACTGATACCCTGAAGGGTCAGCGCTGCCACCCACAATTCCATTTTCATGGAGAAGTATTGAAGTTTGCTGTACTTGAAACCCTGGAACACTTCTCCTCCACAGGAGGGAGTACTGAACTGTTCAATTATAAACATATGTACCTTAAAGAAGATAAAAAACCTTTCTTTTTTATTATAAAAGCACTGCAAGCAGCAGAACTCTGTTCCAGAACACTGTAACTTAATTTAAACAGCACTATTACTATGTGGCCAACTGGAAATTAGCAGTAATATGTAAAAGAGATGCAGATATTCAAAAAACTCCTCCCTCCAAAGCTTAATCTGCACTTTAATCATCCTCACATATGGCTGTGTTACTGGAGCTCCAGTAATCTAAAACTAAGCATCCATACAGTTTTTCTGCTTTAATCCCACAAATAAGAAAGGGTCAGGAAAATGCATTCAGTACCAAATGACCCATTTTCTTCCACTCATAAAGAAAACCTGGTGGGATTCCTATTTCAAAAGTCAGAAAGTACAGCAAGAATTGTCTAAAACACCATACCCATGAGGAAGGAAGGACTGGGACGAGATATCATAAAAACAGATCATGAACTTCAAAGTATGCTTTCAAATTTTAAATATATAGGCTTAAACTAACAAACACTTTATTGAGTGCCAGTATATAAATACACATATTACACTGATCAGTTGCTAAGCCATCTCTAAAGAAATTTGTTCTGCACTGCACAGTTATCCAGTATATATGATGTACAGTTTGGGGCTGCCAATCTCTGCATGGTCTGGAAAAGAATTCCACCACCAGAAAACCTGGCTCTAACATTATGCAAAGAAACTCAACAGCCAGCTAAACTGGCTACTACTTCTTGCTGCATTGAGGTGCAATATTAGCCTGTTCTTTCTCATCTGTATAAACCATGTCAGCAATCTGAGCTTTATCCAATTTTCCAAGCAATCTGCTGTGGAATAATGTAACATAATTCAGTTGACTAAAAGCAATACTCTTACTTCTGCCATACCCCTCATCTAAGAATAGCATCATTAATACAATACTAAAATCACTTTGCAGTGTATTTAAACATAACAAAATCTAACTGCAGAATTGTTATTGCAGTCATTTAAAAGAACTACTTGAAGTGAAATAATGAGAGACTCCCCTGCATTATTCTGCTGCCAAATAGTGAACAATACAGAAAATTAGAAAATGCGAAGAAGATGTTTGAATCCTGAACTAAAAATTATTTTGACAAAGCAGAAGGCTGCAGACACGAAAGCACTGCACTGAATTAACATCTGAGCAGCCTAAACAGGATTGCTGGTTGCTAGTGTGGTAACAGAGATCCGCTGGTTTTTCCTGAAGCAAAACAAACCTAACATTTTTCAATGTTATAATATATCATTACATTCAAAGCAGAATGAAATTGATAATGTAACTCCTATATAAGAACTAAGGACATTTTCATTCATGTAAGGTATTATTTAAATACAAGGTAAATAAATACAAGTTTATCAGAAATCTCTTAACTTATGCTAAATGCACACAGTATGAATCCATTCACCATGCTAAGGACATAACTCAAGTACAGTGTATACAATTAATTTTATTAAATCCATTCTGAGAGAACGGTGATGTGCAGAACTGTCAGTCACAGGAACTCAACCCCTTAATAAACACAATTAAGAGTATGAAACAACAAACATTGCTTTCCATGGACTGTGGTATCTAAATCAAAGCCTAGCAGGCTCCTAACTGCAGCATTGTAAAGAATGAAAATGTATCATTTAAATTACTCACTTATATATTATGGGGTTTTTCTGACCTCCCCTCAGACCACGCTTCACGAATGAAGACTTTGGACGAGCTGATTAAGTTAAAGACCATGTTAAATTGTACAGAGTGTCCCCTGCTTTAGACCACTCCCTTGCATGACAGGCAATTAATGCCACCAAAACCCACAGCCCTGGTAGAATTACCACCATGCAGTCTGTAAACTCAGGATGTCCTTTTAAAGAACAAGCAGGTAAAACCCTGGCTTACTGCAGAAGCCTGGGGGCTCAGGGGGATGAAGTCCCCAACACCGACGGGCGACGGCTGCAGAGCCAGCCAAGGCTGCTGACAGTGCCAGCCAAGTACTGTTGTGGCTGGAGCAGGGCCCTTGCAGAGGCAGGGATGCACTTTTCCAGGACAAACATCCGTGTTGCGCCTGCTGGAGATCAGCACAGCACAGAACGAGGTCAGGAAGCAGGAGAGTCAGGACCACCCGACGCTCCCGGAGCCTCCAGCCCTTCTCCAGACAGGTCTGGAACAGGCTGCCTCCCGTAACTACTCGGCACAGAAAGCCAGGAGCTTGTCTCCAAGGCAGGAGGTCTCGTCTGTGAACAGGGCCCTGCAGGAGTGGGGGCCCGGGTGTGCACCCCCCATGGCCCAGACACCGGCCAGCTGCACCTGCGCTAGGGCACAACAGTGACCGCTCTCTCTGTTCCTCTCCCCCTCTCTAGCCCACCCTCTCTCTCTCCCCTTTCGCTCTGTCCCTCTGTCCTGCCCCACTGCTGTGTGCTCATCCCGCTCAGGACCCACACACCAAAGTCCCTGCCAAGCGCGTAATTCACTAACGAAGCTTTGTGCCTTCTGTGGAGCCCGACCTCCGTCCCTCCCTGCAGCCACGAGCCCCTGCCCGTCTCGGGTGCTCCCTTCTCCCGAAGGCTGGGGTGCCACCCTTACCTCTGGCTTTTTACTTCAGCGCTGGCTAAGATAGAAACTAAGCTTCTAGCTATGGAATGTTATGGGATGAACAATGATTTGTTAAATTTTGGTGTGACCGCTGCAATTTTATCCATTAGCACCAAAGAAAAAGTACAAACAAGGGTAATTATATCATAATTAGTGCAGCAAAATCTAAGTGAAACCTGAAAAATTAAGCATCCTTCTGGATCTGTTCACTTGTTTTTAAAGTAATTTACTCTCAAAACTCCCGATGTCTCATGCCTTTGCAGAGAGGTCCAACGTAAACATGCAGCCAGGAGAGGACAATCTCCCTGAATGGATCTCAAACACTTAACAAGTACCCTGAACTTTATCTTCACATCTGTTAAAAGAACATCCAGAATATGCAAATGGTAATCAAATACTTTTGTTTATGTTCATACACAATGTATTTCAGCTATTTGTGCCTAAAAAAGGAACGATTAGCTACTTTAGCCAACATGAATGAATGCCTGATTGCTCCATTTATAAGGAATTAGACACAGCATTCAAAGGGACCAAAACACAGCTAGCAAAAATGAATCAATACAAATACATGTGATGATGCTGCAATCTTTTTCTTTCCTACAACCATTTTGAGATCTCAGGCACATGCTGTAACCTGCGTTTGTGCATTTTATACTGGCACTGATTCTATAAAATCATTATTCTTAGGAGGAAAATTTAGCCCTGCTCTAGGATCAGTGGATTTTACTCATAAATTACTGCTGGGGAAAAAAAAAATTTCTGATCGTGCTCTGGATGATGATGGTATCAAATGACAGTTTAAGTCCGAACTAAGATTGATTTCTTCAAGGGCATTTAGAAAGTTTGTTTTACCGCCCTGGTATTTTAATTATGAGAAAAAGGACAAACTCAAACTTGAAAGATCTTCCTTCAGGATTATACTTTGTGTATAGAAGCATAAATAAAGCAGCACTCAATACATTCTAAGTGAGAAAACTTAGAACAAGAAATTACTTTATATTACAAAAGACATGTCATTGCCAGTCTCACTGTAAAGGGACCCTCTTCCCAGTTCCACACAATATATCCTCCAAGCAAGTCCTGTTGCCTTAGTAATGCCAATTTACACTCTTCTTCAGGAGTAGATAAGGAACTGTCTGCAGTCCTGAACTGTGCCGTTCTGAAATTGCTGCATTTAGTCATTCTAAGCTCCTGCACACAAAGCATATTCAGACTCATAGCAATTATCAATACCATCCTACAAGGCTTTAATAGTATAAAAGCATCATCTCGTCCAGAACTGAAAGAAGTGGGGGACAAAGCATACTGGAACCCCAGGGAAAAAAACCGGAAATCCGGTTTTTGAGAGGTAATTAAAATTTTGGTTTCTCTGAAGCACAAAGTTAAGGTTGACATGGTTTTGGCAACTGTCTAAACAGATAAAATTTTTCTCCTTTTTTGAGATTTAAACATCAGCTTTAACTAGAAAAAGATCAGGTGAATACAAATTTGCTACAAATAAATGCAGGCACATCATATGTAACACTAAAAATCAAAGAGAGACAAAAGAATATTAAAGAAATACAGTCTAGGCACTTGTGGGTCACTCAGTCTGGTTGAGGTACTTCAAACACTCAAAAACCTGTAGAGAACTCCCCAAAGAGAGAGATTACTGTGCAAACGAGTATGTTCACATCACACACCCCAAATATTTTACCACTTCCAGTTTATCTCACACACATCCCTTAGTTTTTAAAATTTTGCATTAGAAATTCTTTTAACTCAAAGGAAGCACTTTTGCAACAGAGGCCAACAGCAGCCAGGATCTCTCCCAGTTCCACAGCAAGACCTCTCCTTCCTCCCTGGCTATGGCACCAGAAATCACACATCCTGTAGGGCCCCGATGGTTTAAAGACATTCCAGCTGTCCAGGAACAGAGTGGGAGGGCGGGGGAATCACCTCCCTTAGGCAGTGCTCTCTGTACGTGCAGAGTTCCCCGCACAGGAGTGGAATCTGCAGTATCCCCTACACTGGCATCAGTTGCTCTGCATGATGCACCATCCTGAGGCCCTACTTTAACACCTAGTCACAGTTTTACTAGCTTTACAGACTGATCTATCATGTAAATAATAAACCTACACCTTATTGTGCTGCTCAGCTCACCTGCCTTTTCCAGCTTTGAACTCCCTGTTCAACTGCAGCCAACCTTGACAAGGTTGTGTGTTTGATACATCAAGAAAACAAATTTCCTAAAAATCGTGCAAGAATCAACAGCTGAGCAAAGCACAGACACAAATTAATACCCAGCCAGGGAAAGGATGCAGTATCTATTTGCCTTTTGTACTGCAGATGGGCAATCAGCACTCCTAACACCTGCGGAAGGGGAATGCAAAGAAGAGGCTGGAAGGGAGGGAGGCAGCGGGCAGCCATGGGTAACACAGAGACAGGGAAGGACACATTCTGCAGAGGTGAAGTTTCAGATTGTTCATGTGCAGGGCAGTCTCCATACAGGACAGCATCCAAAATATACAACAAAACAAGAGATTAAAACCACAGCCAGGTTTGCTTAACCAGGCCCGTGTGAACCGCATCTTTCTCCTCCTCAGGTAGCTACTGAAACAGCAGCGACTTTCACATCAGCCTCAAGGGTTCTGAGATCTATTTCACAGCGGGAAAGAAATTATTTGTAACTGTTGCACAGAGACAAAGACACCAAGATCACACTGTGCTACAACACTGGACCTGAGAGCTGTCCTGAGCCCTCGGCTGCTCTGCTAGAACCCACTGCCTGAGTGGGAGCAGCAGGTTCCACCCACTCAGAAATGTCCCAGGCCATCTATCTCCTTTTCTTCCACTCCATTTACCGACATCAGGCGAGAAAGGCCCTCAATGGAACCTGAATTTCAGAGGTATGATAACACTTTCATAATCCACAAACACGTAACTTTGCAGGAAAACAACTTTCCTTGTTCCTCCTAAAAAGATCAGATGATACACTCTCACCTCATTATCTTTGTATACCCAGGTGACTAAGTGAGGACATTACACCCCTCTTGGTTAAACTTTTTTTTTGCCATTTCTTTTTTTCCCAAATTTACACATCTTGTCTCTACATGTATTGCATCACTGATGATTTAAAGAGTATCTTCAAGTTTGGCCAAATGAGTCTGTACACATTCCATCTTTATTCAACCTAATGTATGGTTTCTTCACAGGAAATTTAGTCATCATCCCAAGTGATTTTCAACTCTAAGGCATAAAGCAGTAATTACACCCTCTCACTTCTTGATACACCTACTCACTGACTGGAAATGATGTCGTACAGAAGCCTTACTTCCTCTGAGAATGTCACTCCAGGAGGCACAGGTGAATTACAATTACAAAATGTTCTCTGAGTGCATTTGTGTGCATTACTGGGAACAGTATTGCCAGATGCCTGATGCACTAACTATGTAAAATTACAACTTGAGAGTCAGAAAAGGAGACGTACACAGAGCAAAAGAGCTTCTTTAGCTTCAAGTAGCACTGAGGAGCACCATCACCTCCAGCCACAGAAGCCTGAGAATGCCAAGCATCACTCTCTAGAAGCAGGAAGGAGCAGAGGAGTAAGAGAAGGAAAGCTAGTTCTGCACTGAGACAAGGGAGAATTTAAACTAAATATACGGGTTAGCACAGAGGGCCTGAAGTCCTGGGGAAGCAGTTTCTGTCTGCTGTCCCGGGCAGGGGCTCCACTCCCGGTGGAGCGGTGATGGAGCGGTGCCGGAGCGGTGATGGAGCGGTGATGGAGCGGTGATGGAGCGGTGATGGAGCGGTGATGGAGTGGTGCCGGAGCGGTGGTGGAGCGGTGCCGGAGCGGTGATGGAGCGGTG